>VOMN01034269.1:0-11175 GCA_014899125.1 Orchestia grillus | reverse complement strand
TTAAATAACTGTATTAGAAAGAAAAAAAGAAAAGGAAGATAAGACTACAACTTCAACATTACCTAAATTATAATGAATATCTTGCAGCACGATTGGTCCATCTGGCAATTACTTGAGATAAGAGATATCATTATTTCTAAAAGTTTTACTTAACAGAAAAGCCGATGGATTTCTTTAGCTCATGGGCTGCGCGGCGCTGTGGTAAAGCGATCAGCATGTACATGTGAAGTAAAGGTTCGATTCCCGGTTGAACAAGCAGATTTTCACGGAACCACGGAGTGCTTCCCTCAGAAAAGAAAGGTGGAACCTTTCATTCCTCACCTCCCTCACGCATGAGGCGTTGCAAGGCGTTGAGGACCCAGCGATGTGCTGTATGTCAACTGTGTTGGGATTTACGTACGGAAATCACGTTTCTCGGAAGCCTACCTATCAATTGCACCTGGCAAATTTTCTTTCGTCCAGTGCAAGAAAATGAAGAGCGGGGGTTGAATTCGCGGGGTAACCCTTTTATTAGACTATATGTTTCAAAAGTGAACCACAGGGGAAAAAATTAAGTAGGACAAAACGGTATTGTGCTATGGAAACGTATGGAAAGGTAAAACTTAAGAATTTTTTCACCACCCGAATGGTGGTGTCATTTCATTTATTTTTAAGAATCTGGCTTTTATACTTCAAACACCAAAAATCTACAGAGCACGATAACTCAACGGTAAATCAAGAAAGTAGTGAAAAAATATTTTATTCCACATAGAACAATGCAAAACCACACGAATGAACAAAACACGTACATGCATTTATGAATAAAAAGAACAATCCTAATAATGAAAGAAAGCATGATGATGGCTTCTATCATTCCCACTCACTGAAGTCCTGCAAAGTGTAACTCGTCAGTTTAGTAAACATTTGTAAACATTTATTTACCACATGTAATTTACATCAAATACAGGCTTACGGTCAAATGAGGAATCGTCCTATATCCAATAGGAATGACGAAGAACCGGGATCAGGATATATACCACATGTGGGCCCGAATGAGCTTCAGGGCTTCTAGGACAAAATCTACATTGAACTGATGAATAAAATTTGTGAAAAACTTTACAAAGTTTGAATTGAAAGAAAGCAACAAAGGCTCCCATGGACACGAGCTGATTAGGGTGACTGAAGGAAATATTGTATTTAATACTGGTAGGCCGTGCAGGCCGTAATACTGGTAGGCCGTGCAGGCCGTAATACTGGTAGGCCGTGCAGGCCGTAATACTGGTAGGCCGTGCAGGGCCGTAATACTGGTAGGCCGTGCAGGCCGTAATACTGGTAGGCCGTGCAGGGCCGTAATACTGGTAGGCTGTGCAGGCCGTAATACTGGTAGGCCGTGCAGGGCCGTAATACTGGTAGGCTGTGCAGGCCGTAATACTGGTAGGCCGTGCAGGGCCGTAATACTGGTAGGCTGTGCAGGCCGTAATACTGGTAGGCCGTGCAGGGCCGTAATACTGGTAGGCTGTGCAGGCCGTAATACTGGTAGGCCGTGCAGGGCCGTAATACTGGTAGGCTGTGCAGGCCGTAATACTGGTAGGCCGTGCAGGGCCGTAATACTGGTAGGCTGTGCAGGCCGTAATACTGGTAGGCCGTGCAGGGCCGTAATACTGGTAGGCTGTGCAGGCCGTAATACTGGTAGGCCGTGCAGGGCCGTAATACTGGTAGGCTGTGCAGGCCTTAATACTGGTAGGCCGTGCAGGCCGTAATACTGGTAGGCTGTGCAGGGATGCAATACTGGTAGGCTGTGCAGGGATGCAATACTGGTAGGCTGTGCAGGGATGCAATACTGGTAGGCTGTGCAGGGATGCAATACTGGTAGGCTGTGCAGGGCCACAATACTGGTAGGCTATGCAGGGCCGCAAGAAAGTGCCGCCACACCCCGATTCTCCAAAAAGTATTTATTAAATGATGCACAATTGAACATCGAGTTAACTACTGTGGAAGTAAGCAACAAATGAATGACTTCATCTTAATCATTATATGTACACTGAGTATCGAATAATAAGAGTACGATATTCCATGAACATTTCGTGAACGATTTCGCTGCAGGTATATTTTTGACGGGTCACTGTCTATTGGCAACTGCGATAGACGGGAACTGTTCATTGACCTCATACAACTATATACATTATTGCGTGAAAATACAACTGTTTAGGCTTACTGACGTCTTGTTGCCCTAAATACTGTGTTAGGTTATTTGAAATAAAGTAACTGCTGCGTTGAAAATCCCTGCACCTTGTAACTTGATAAACTTTCCAAAAGTGTGTAAAGCACATAAGTTTCCCTCCCTCCAATTGTGGCATGTAGACCACTTAGGCCTCCCACCCCCCAATTATGGCGTGTAGACCACTTAGGCCTCCCTCCCTCCAATTGTGGCGTGTAGACCACTTAGGCCTCCCACCCTCCAATTGTGGCGTGTAGACCACTTAGGCCTCCCACCCTCCAATAATGGCGTGTAGACCACTTAGGCCTCCCACCCTCCAATTGTGGCTGTAGACCACTTAGGCCTCCCACGCTCCAATTGTGGCATGTAGACCACTTGGGCCTCCCACCCTCCAATTATGGCGTGTAGACCACTTAGGCCTCCCACACTCCAATTGTGGCTGTAGACCATCTAACATTTTTCACATCAAATCCATACAATAAACTTGGAAAGTTCGTGGATAAAACAAACTCATAATCGTATGTTAGGCTCATAGTTTATTTGTGTGTGAAATAAATACATTGATGTCAATTCGTTGAGAGGGGTACAATTGTCTTATAAATAAAATCTCAATAGACGCTCGAGGAAAATTGAAGGTGCAGTCTTCATGCAAAGCATGTCAACCTATTTTTACCCTGGAAGGGTAACCCTGGCAAGGTAACTCTAGCAGGTAACCCTAGCAGGTAACCCTAGCAGGTAACCATAAATCTAAGGAGAGACTCTTCGTCTTAAATTCATAGAAAAAAAGATGAAGTCAACTAAGGGGGACAAGGTTACCATTCCAGGGTTGAAGGAGCGAACTTTACCACTAATCAGACATTGGGTTAAATTAGCAGTAATCAGGTGTAGGACATATTTTGCGCTGATTAGGGTACTAATTATTAGGTAAAATTAGCACGCACGTAACTTACGTGAAAAAATTTTTGCGCTACGTGTACGTACGAAATGTGGATACTTGGTGTAGAGTTCACCTTAAGTGTATGATGGTTATGAATGCGCCTACCCAATGTATGATATGGTGTATTCTGTCATCATAGAGAGATTATGACTAAATCATAGATGCACTAAATTAGAGAGTCGTACTTGATGTTGCTAGATTATAAACACTTTTATAATCTATATTGCATAAATATATATAGACATAAATATATATATATATATATATATAGGATATTTCGAGAAAATACGAGTATTTTCATAGCATCAAAATGAATTCGATATACCGTTACATGTATGCCGGTATCCTGTTATGTAGAGAATTCCCTTATAACAGCGTACACAACGGCCTGGGTTCATATCTGTATTTCTATACTACGTACAGGTACAGGTATGTATTTCTCGCGTGCATTCAGGTACAATTCTGCATATTTATCGTTATAATCAGTGCGTGTCTTTTTTTTATTGTTGCAAATTTGAGTGTTTTCTGTATTTCAGTGGAAAATCTTAGTACTATTTTGCATTTCCGTATTAAATCTTAGTACTTTTGTGTAATATTGTAGTAAATATATTATCGTTTTTGTATCAAATCGTTCGAATTTCGTACCAACGTCGTCGATCGCATCGATGTCGTCAAAGCCCGCAGAGAGGCAAGGAACTTTCGTAATTTTGCTTGCACAAGTTTTGTTTCATCACACTTCACGGTTTCCAAAACCATATTTCGTTTAATCAAACTATAAAAGTTGTTGTGTCTCGTCACACCATCGGGTTTCCTAACCCAACACCATTTAGAAAACAACAGATTCCAATTGTGAGAAACCGCATGGCCGCCATTTCGACGTGCGTGTAAGAGAATAAACGTTCAGAAACCATGGTTTCTGCCTGGTCCCGCCAATGAAAGTATAGAGTTTAGGAAGAGGGGTTTTGTTTAATCGTATCCCACATAGTCGCCCCTAGCGGGGTCGAGCTCCCGGTCGGCATCCTCCTGGGCGGCGAAGGCGATTTGGTCAAGCACGAACTGGGGGATGGGGTGGGGGAACGCAGGCGCCACGGGCAGAGCGTCCGATTCGGGTTTGAACCCGGACTCGTCCGCGACGAACTTGAGGTAGAATTCCTGGCCATCCGGGAATGAGAACCTGGAATTGGACCAGAATGGTGAATCACTGGGGATTGGAATTTGAGGTGCTGTAGGCATGTGATTAATGGCGGAATAGGAGCGTTGGATATTCTAAATTGCATAGTAATATGAAAATTTGTTATACTTGGAATGGGGAAATTGTGGAATGGGAACGGGAATTAGGAATGATGTGATATTGGAATGGGATTTTTAGGCATCGGGAAATTGAACTGGTAGAAACTGTGCGACTGGAATTGGTTAGATTGTTCATTTGGAATGGGGATGATAAATAATATGGAATTAGAATGGAAAAACGTTTGGAATTCGAATAAAAAGGGAGTCAGTTATCATTGATAAGCAATTTCACTAGAAAAAATTTAGAAGCATTTTTCTTGACTCATTTCCTTTCCACGAATTGCAATGCAAAATAAAAGAAAGAAAAGAAAAATTAAAAAGAAAAGAGAGAAAAGAAAAGAAAACAAAGCAAAAAGAAAACAAAACTAAATGAAAAGAAAGAAAAGAAAACATAGCAAGAGGAAAACAAAGAAAAGAAAATAACAAAGAAAAGAAAACAAAGCAAAAATAAAACATAGAAAAAACAGAGCAAAAATAAAAAGTTCTGAGCCGGGATCCCATTTCCGTGACAGGAAATTAGTTCACAGGAAATAATTTTGCAATATTTTTGTTCGGTTTGGATGATAAGAACCTCGCATTCCCCACGAGTCATTTCTCGTTGGCATTTCATTTCCCTAGATGCTTCGTGAATGAACGTTCATTTACGATTGAAAAACCGGTTGTGCAATGAATAAGTAATCATTCACCGTGAAAAACGCTTCTGAGTTTATGAATGGAGGGCATTCATTCACGATCTACAAGCCCCGGTTCCCCATGAATGGACTTTCATTCATGATGATGAATGTTGGTTTCCGGTGAATAAACAATCATTCACATTGAGAAGGAAACCTGACCCCTCGTAAATAATTCTACTATTCGCGACAAAAAAATCGGTTTCTCGTGAACATACGAAACTCATTCACCATAAAATATAAATCGGTTTCTGGTGAATAGACTAACATTCATTCACCATAATATATAAATCGGTTTCTCGTGAATATACAAACACTAATTCGCCATAAAATAAAAAATTTTTGCTCGTGAATAAACAAACACTCATTCGCCATAAAATATAAATCGGTTTTTCGTGAATAAACAAACTCTCATTCACCATAAAGTATAAATAGGTTTCTCGTGAATAAACAAACGCTCATTCATCATAAAATACAAATCGGTTACTCGTGAATAAACAAACTCTCGTTCACCATAAAGCATAAATAGGTTTCTCGAGAACAACCAAACACTCATTCACCATGAAATAAAAATCGGTTTCTCGTTAATAAACAAACACTCAATCACGATAAAAAAACGGGTTCTCACGCATAGTCGCCGGCCATGTTGACAGCGCCGGTTTCTCCCTGGCTTTGGCCGGCCTCCGACCGCCGGATACCGTCCCCGGTTTCGACGTCGAAGCTGTAGGCTCCGTCCGCAAACTCGACCCTGTCGTCCCGGATTATTGGGACGACATCGTCATCTTGGGACGGCTTATCGGGCCGAGCTGCTGCCAGAGCCAGCGCACATGCCAGGAAAATCTGCGAATAAAACCTTCATGTGAATGTTCGTTTTGTGTGCGTGTGGGGAGAGAAAGGGTTATAAGGAATGAGACGCTGGCCAATTCCCGGGTCCAGATTCCCGGGTCCGTATTCCTAATGAGCGAGACTGTGTCAGAGAAGGCAGTCCGTATCAGGGATACGGAAACTGACATTACTGCACCTCAGATTTGCTGCCCTCATTGGGGCGGCGGTGGAGCGGCGGTGGAGCGGCGCTGGCCTACGTTTGCAATATGTTATAAGTTACTTAACATTCATAACATTATTGATAGAGGAATGTAAAAATGTACTCGCCTTTTGTAATTCAATAATTCTAAAACCCTACGACGTACACTCGTCAATCTCACACGCAAGTGTAGTTTTACCATTCCACTAGCGTGGGGAGGTGGTGCTTGCCACTACCACTAGACCTACCTCTACCACTAGGGGTAGGTTACCCTGGCTACCATAGACAGTTTCCTGAAAATCCTACAGAGAGCTAAAACTAAAGGCCGAGTTACATAGGGTCTAAGGTACCACAGGTGCTCCAGCTTGGTCTCGGTTAAAATTTCTGCCCAGAAAGTTGTGCCTCAGTAGGGGCTCCGTGGTGCAAGTGGTGGCGCGCTTGCATCTCAGGAGACCCCGGGTTCGGACCCGGGCTTTCATCTTTCGAGAAGTTATACACGGAAAGTGTTTCCCTAGCAAAAGGGAGGTCAAACTCTGGATGGCTACAACGCAGCACATCATTGTGACCCGGGCTGAACTTACTAAAAATTTTAAGATCGGCTTAAGCCGCCCGGCACAAAATGGGCTGTGGGAGGAGGCGAGGGAACTGGTAAGCTCCTCATCCGAGGAGTTTGTATATTAATGGCATGTGGCCTAAACAGTAGTATTAACCAAAAAACTTATATTATAACTGCGCATCTATGATTTCACGATGTCGAGGGTTGTTACCCTTACTTTGTAACTCCGTTAATATTTCCACTAACCGAGGACTGGATTAATAAAAACTTTTTGATCAGATATGGTATGAAACAGTTTGAAAAAAACATAACTCCTTCCAAACTCCTCAGGCATAATCTACAACTCCATCATATTTCGCACGGCGCTTTAAGAAAACAAATAGTAAATAAATGTACATGTGGCAGTTAAAAGTCACTCGAGAATGGCCTACCAGCTTCATGTTGTAGCGGAGCGGGAGCGAGCGACGAGAGACGTGTGACACTTAGGACGGCTGGGTGCCAACTGCATGACGGAGTGCGGTGCGACGCTCCTTATATAGCCGAGCCAGCTCGGTTGGTCACTGTCTCACACCTCCCGTAGGTGGGTTGATTTTGCCCTAAGGTCGAATGCCACGGACCAAATCGAACTCGATCCTTACGAGAGGGGTACCCACGGAGACAAATGGGACCCAGATAGCATGATTTATGTGCTCAAGTTACGCACATGGGCACAACGCATGCTTCTATTCAGGGCACGGGCACATTTGTGGTAGTGATTGGTTCCTATTGTTCTGGGACGATTGTAAGGCTTAAAGGGTACTTTCAAAGACGAACGAATGTGTTGTGCGAGTTCTCCAGCCGCAGTGACGGGTCTTTGTTACATTTCGTCCTGGAAGCAACCAGTTTTGATGCCGATGTACCCATCGTAAAGGTCATTTTTGAAGCTGAAACTTTTACTTTGAATTCTGCGAATAATTTCCCTTTATGTTAATAATTCCCTGGCATCAGCATCACCAAACACACACACACACGAACGTACACACACGCACACACGTACACGTGTTTTAGTTAGTCTTAGCAGCATCCTCAACTTCTCTGAAGGACAGCAATTAATTTCACATTCGACAATTATCCTTTATCGACTGTCGACCAATAAATTAATATTGGTCAATAAATTAATCAATTAATAACTGTCAAAATAGACGCGTTAGTTGTCACAAACGCGTCTCCTACGCGCCGGATACAAACCGAACATTGCCGCGTGACGGTTTACCCGTGCACAAAGTCATTATTTTCCTAGAGTGTACAGAATATCTCATACCTGAACTAGTGAAGGACTACCACATACCTGAACTAGTGAAGGACTGCCACATACCTGAACTAGTGAAGACACTCAGTACGAGTAAAGAGAGAGAGAGGGAGAGCATAAATGATAAAAATAGGTCTAACTACAAAACGCGAAATATTTCAATTCGCCTATTCAGGTATGCATACGTACTTACGTACGTATACATGAGTACTCAGGAGTAGAAAATACACATGTATAAGCATCCATACAGAGGCCATGCGTTGTAGGGTATCTCCTATCAAAGATTTGTCAAAAGAAGTCACGTACAAATTATTCCCACGCTCGATGCAATAAACTTTCGTTTTCGATTTAAATGAGAAAAGGAGAGTTTGTCGGATGCCGAGACGGTGGCTACGAAAGAGTGCGGAACCTGATCATTTCTTTCTCGTCTTACCAATTTCATTTCTGCCAATTCCATTTCTTTCTGAGCCTAGCAGTTTCATTTCTGCCAATTCCATTTCATTCTGGGCCTAGCAGTTTCATTTCTGCCAATTCCATTTCTTTCTGAGCCTAGCAATTTCAGTTCTGCCAATTTCATTTATTTCTGGGCTTACCATTTTCATTTCCGCATATTTCACTTCTTCCTGGGCCTTTTCACTTTCATTTCTGTCAATTTCATTTTTGGGGGGGCTTACAAATTTCGTTTCTGCCAATTCCATTTATTTTTGCCCTACCAATTTCGTCTCTTCCAATTTCATTTCCTTTTTGATCTATAAATTTCATTTCTTTCTGGGCTCAATTTCATGTAGAAATGAACAGCGAGGAATAATTTCATGCATTCCTTCCTGTTCATTGCTGTGTTCTATTGACAATAGTACGCTGCAGACTGTGCCCTATTTTCTTACTATGTAGTTACTATTTTCTTACTATGAGTTACTATTTTCTTACTATGTAGTAACTATTTTCTTACTATGAGTTACTATTTTTTACTATGTAGTAACTATTTTCTTACTATGAGTTACTATTTTCTTTCTATGTAGTTACGCGATATCGTATCTTAGTTTCACCGCTGGCGTATCTTCGCCCCCTGTGCATTATCTTCAGTTATGTGTGCGTATCGGTCGCACATTTTCTTATCCTTGGCATTTTTCCGTCGCATCATTTTCTATTGTTGCAATTCGCGCTCATGGTTACCCATATTGAACGTCATTTACATTTTCCAGCGCACGCCCATTTATTTCCGGCACACGTACATTTCTACTTCCCTGTGCACATCCATTTCCATTTCCCTTTACACATCCATTTTCATTTGCCAGAACATACCCATTTTTATTTCGCAGCACACATCTAATTCTATTTCCCAACATACGTCCATTTACATTTTCCAACACACAGTTATTTCTATCTCCCTGGATACATTCATTTCTTAATACAAAACCCATAACACATTCAGAATTTCTCATTTATTCATTCACTGATTCTTTTCACTCATTTCTTTTTCTTTTTCAATCATTATTTATTCCCTCATTCCTTTGATTACTTATTTCTTCATTGGTCCATATACTGAAAAAAAGTTCCCATGCAGCGAAAAAGTAACTTTGGGATCTTTTGATTTGGGATCTTTTTATTTCGGGTATTTTGTTGCAGGATCTTTTGATTTGAGATCTTTTGGATCGTTTTGGAACTTTAAGCTTCTTTTGCTACAACTGTTTGGATTTTTTAAATTCCCAGTTCTTGGAACTTTGAATTTTTATTCCTGGTTCTTTTGACCTTGGACCTATCGGATCTTCAGGATCCATTTGGAGCTTTTTAAGTTTTTGAGCTTGGGTCACACGGTATCTTCCATCGTTTGGATTATGGGGTCTGGATGTTTCTAGTCTTGTGAAATGGACCTGCGGCTCTCCTGCCTGCGGCTCTCCTGCCTGCGGCTCTCCTGCCAGCGGCTCTTCTGCCTGCGGCTCTAAAATGAAATCGGTCGGGATATTGGAGTCAAATCGAACATATTTTGTCTGTAAGAACAGCAAGTGCAGCAAGTGCAGCAATTACAGCAAGTGCAGCAAGTGCAGCAAGTGCAACAAGTGAAGCAAGTGCAGCAAGTGCAGCAAGTGCAGCAAGTGCAGCAAATGCAGCAAGTGCAACAAGTGCAGAAAGTGCAGCAATTACAGCAAGTGCAGCAAGTGCAACAAGTGCAGCCAGTGTAGCAAGTGTAAATGCAGCTAGTGGAGCAAGTCAGAACATGTTTTAAACACGCAACAAACCTCACAAAAGCTTTACAATCGAATTTAAAGTAAAATAATAATTCTGTGAGCCATTACCTTTTTCTTTATTCTCCCGCAAATCCGTTTTCCCCACATTCCTACCCAACCTTTTCGCCCTATCGTCCCCCCTGCTCCACGATTTCCCTATTTTTCTTATCCTATTTCCTCATCCATCTCAGCCAATTTCCCTACTTTTCTTGGCCTACTTCCTCATCCACCTCAGGTAATTTGCCCGCCCTATTCACACCCACCCTGCACAATTGCTTGAATTGCAGAAAGTAGGGATTTGGGGAGGGGGGGATTTGGCAGGCCATTTGGGAAGCCATTTGGGAAGCCATTTGGGAGGCCATTTAGGAGGCCATTTCATGCAGCAAGAGATGCATGGGAAACGAAATTCTGCATCGTGCCGTCAATGTGAGAGAAGCGCCATTTTGCTCGGCCATTTTGTTCGGCCATTTTGTATGCAAGGCATTTCCAGTTTCCCCATAAAAAGGTTATGCTTTAAAAATCGTGTTTTCTATACATGCCCCAGATAAGGTTTATAATATTAAACATGCATACTCGGTCCTACATTTTGCGAATTTGTTCTTTTACTATTTCCATTCGCTTGCTATATTCAGCAGTCATTCCAATTCACCAGTACTCTACAACACTCCAGTACTCTCCAGTACTCTCCTGGACTCCAGTAACTCCCCAGCACTCGAGTACTCTCCAGCACACCACGTATCCTCTAACTCATTGTTACTCTCCTATTTCTAGATCTTTTCTTTGGAATTTTAAGTTTCAAACTTTAGATTGCAGTGCGAGACCGCGTGGTGCGGCCACCGGCACTCACGGTGGGGTTGACTTTGCTGCGGGGAGGGGGATCGTCGAGTGGGACGCTTGTGCAAATGCTAGGTAAATAGTGGTTTTAACTTATCGAGTTCCAGTCTTTTGGAACCATCTGAATTTCACTCAAGCATTTTCAATCACGGC
>VOMN01034264.1:0-14089 GCA_014899125.1 Orchestia grillus | reverse complement strand
CCTGTATCTGATGTAAATTATTTGTGGTAAATAAATGTTTACTAATTTTTACAAATGTTTACTTACGAGTGCGTTGACCAGGCTCAATGTAAATAACTGGAAACCCTTGACGGGTATTCAAAGTCCACGTTCATGAGGATGCTGCTAGTTTTTCGTAAAAATTTTCCATGCCTTCACCGCTAGTTATTCTTTATCATTTTTTCCTCTTCCTTCTTAACTTGCTGTTTCTATGCATAGGGAATCTTATAAGTGTATAGATTCCACGTTTTCAGAAGTTCATGCTAAATTATCCTTTCTTTTCGCTCTCTGTGGATCACTTATCATATGGCCAGGGAACTTTAAACTAACTAATATTAACTATTATTTTCGTAAAAGCTAAATTCAACCTTATCGCAAGAGTAATTTGGTCGGTAAAAGGTTCAATTTTTCGTCCCTGAAAATAATCGAAATGACGCCATTGTGCGACTACGGAGGTTAATGTTTCAGGAAGTGCCGTTACCTTCACTTTGGCGAATTTTGGAGCAGTGCAAATTTATTCTTCGTTCAAATCTTATGAATTTCGAATTCCTTTATAATTTTTATTGTATGAAGGGAGAAGAAGCGACTAAACCGAGATGTCACGATCATAATTTTGAGGGTGTGTTAGTTCTTATCTTGTAATGCTTTCAAATCTGCCGTAATCTTTCACGTCCCACATTTAAATCAGATAAAAAGTGTTGGCTTTGACTTACTTAAATTCCCTACCTTTATTCTAATTAAACCTCGGTTACTACAGCTTCGCTATCACTCTCCTTCACGTCTACATTACCTAGATTTGCTCGAGTCAGACGAGGAATCGGCGCGACGCCGTTTGGTTGCTGTGAAGATAACTGCGACCCGTTCATTTCCCAGACTCGTGAGCAAGATGAACTCAGTGCTGCGGGTGATGGTGCCCTGGCTCAACAGCTCCATCGCCGTGGGCGTTGACACTGAAAAAACCTTGTCGGTCCCTGTGAAAGCGAAGGGCAAGTTTGAAAAGACCTTCAAGGGCAGTGCTCCGACTGAGGGGCATGACAGCTCATCTGGCAACCCTGACAGTCTCCACTCGCGATTTTCTGGCAGGAGGTTCCGCCGAGGTGCCTCAGGAGCTCCTCTCAGACCTGGGACGAAAGTTGCGCTCACTTTAGCTGTGCAGACCACGCGCCATGATTTGGTAAAGTACTTGCTCTAAAAGGACATTGATTTCATTGTATTAATAAACGGTTTCTCTTTGTGGGTACTTCCTAGAATAGTTGTCTTCAATATTGGATCTGGGGTTTGTCGAGGTTCCTATGTTATTAATTTAACTCGGTACGATTCCTTAGCTATTGGCTGCTAGAGCTACGAATGAGTGCTCGGGACTCGATTATTTCTATTACACCCAACCAACTTTAAGAATAATTTCAAGATGCGGTCTAACTGCTAACTGCAATAAGACAGCAAATCGCTTTGCTTTGAACATTTTGTACGAAGCCCGATGAGCGCTTTAGGGCTTAAAGAAAACTTATGTATAAAGTTTGAAAAAGTCGTTGCATTTCTGGAAGTGACGAACCTAGCTAATGCCTTTAAGGAGCTCATTGTAAATGCTTTGCAAATTTGATAGGTCAAGTTTTCTAATCAGAATTATTATGCCTGATTTTACCTTTTACAGCACAAATTATTTTCTAGTTGACTAATTAGTTTTACACTGTACTTATTTTCTCTTTAAGGCGCATGAATGCAACATTGGTCTGTAATAAAAAAACATTAGGAGCATGGTTACTGTCAGTGGGCTGTAATTTCGTTCGAATAAACACGTGTAGAGCCGTAACATAAATAATGTTAGAGTGAGCCGTATTCTATACGTGGAGCAGTCAGGAGCCAAGTCATCTAGTTAGATTTGTAAAACAAAAACTTGGACTTGTTAACCTCTTCCCTCCAAGTACACTGCATTGTTACACACGCAGGTGGAGCTGTTAAATTTGTCCATATTAAAGTAGATCAGGTTGGAAGCTCACATCAGCGCCTGGTGATAGAAGCAGTTGTGAAAATATCATTCAGAGCCAATGCTCTCGGTTAAGTTACCTCCGATGCGCAATCAGGACTGATTACTTGAATATAGGGACAAATTCCTCATTACACTTTGTTTTAGAATTTCACTCTTGTCTTGTTCCTCTGTTGAAATCACAATTACCCATTTCTTTGTAACTAAACAAAACGAAAAAAGGATGATTTCTGTGCTGGGAGTTAACCTTTGTGGTCAGGTCGTTGGACTTTCAAATTTATTATTCTTCAATGTAATACAAGTGATTAATAGGGGTGGGTGTACAATTTAGAAGCAAGGTCTCTTTGTGGGCATTTTGTGTTGTTTTGCAATAGATCGAGTTAAGAAACATAACATGTATAGAAGGAACAAAATTGAGGTCACACAGTGCAACAATATCTCGGCCAGATCCCTGTGGCAGTGGCGCAGGCGGTACCCTTCTCGTGCATCAAGCCCTTGCGGCCTGGCAACGACCTGACCGCTCAGAAGAGGCTGCTGGTGCTGCGCAACTCCAACGGTGCGCCAGTGGAACAGGTGTGTAATGTGAGGCCCCGCAGCTGGTGTGTTGCGTAATGTGAGGCCCCTCAGCTGGTGTGTTGCGTAATGTGAGGCCCCACAGCTGGTGTGTTGCGTAATGTGAGGCCCCACAGCTGGTGTGTTGCCCCCAAAGCTGGTGTGTTAGGCATTGCCAAGAGTAAACATCTATTTCTTCCGATTTCTCCCGCGAAGCTGAGCGTTGCTTTGCTACCAAGACCACGAATCACGTCTGTTTAGATGCATTCTATCCATTCAGTGTATTATGTTACATTATCGTGCACGCTAATTTGGACCGATGCAGCTTATGATCATCAGTGTGAATGATGCACCAAAGTCACCTGTTGTGTGCACCACAATGTTGTGTTGCTGACGCGGCATGGTCTTGGATTTCATTTAGTGCTCTAGGAAGGCCTTCCATTTAGTTTATAGATGTGTGTATCTGAATTTCTGCTCAGATTTTATTGAATTAACGCATGGATTGAACCTTCTCGAATTACCGCTCTGCGCTGCGAATAATACCAAACGGACGTTGTTTTAGACCATTTTCAGCATAATAAGACGAACAATTGCATTAGGGAATGTGTGCATTAAAATCTGTTGCATTGTATATCTAAGTTGCCAGAAATAACTAAAATTTGTGAATTTGAGAGTTTCACAACATTCAAACTCTCGAGTCAGCGGAATTGCGTAGCATTATTTACTCTTTATGAACTATCCCGAGGTATCTCGTGTCCGTAGTTGTTGCATTTACACGATCACTGGCGGTTACTCAGACCATGTGAGGGCTCTGCCAGCCTTCTCGGGGTAATTCGTTATAGGGTTTATGTTCATCGATACATTTTGGTTGCAAGTTTTCACTCTTTTCCTTATTGTCAGACGATCGCTCTTGGGACAGAGGTGACAGGGGTGGACGCCTCTCTGCGTTACGAGGGCGACCAGCCTTCTCCGTACTCGCTCTCCAACATCATCGACCACGTCAGGTGAGAGGACTAGCGGGGCTTCCTGAAGTCCTTGCAAGACGCGTCGGTTTTGTTCGCTGCTCAGCCGTCTGGCTTCCGTTTCTCGGTTCCGGGAAATATCTTGGGGAAATTCTCCTGCGCTGGGTGTCTGTTTACCTACAAAATTGTTCCTAGAATTGTGCTTCATTTTTATGCACTCTCGCGTAAACACGGCTTCGTTCGCTCCAACCGTCTTTCGTGGCGCTATCGTTGTAAAGTATTCTTTCTGGGGTTGCCGAGTCCAAGGTACAAGGTCCAATTCTAACTCCGACTCCGACTCCTAGGATTCCAAAAATTCCTACTCCAACTCACCGACTCATGGAATTCGAAAATATTCCACACCGATTTCAACTCCTTAACACAGTTAGAGTTAAGTTGAGACAGTCAACAATAAAACAATTTTTTTATTTATATACATTATATATATATGTATACTTTCATGCTTTATTGAAACTGCGAAGAAGATGCAAACCCTGCAAAGGAATGTCTTTTGGAACTGAGAAAGTGCTGTGATGCTAAGACTGCAATTTCAGGAAATGTTTTGGATGAAAATTACAAGAAAATTATGTTGCCAGAACATCATCCGTTAATTCCACTCACAACAGAACTTTGTGAAACAGGCTTCTTCTCACTCTTAGTTCTCCAAACTAATAAGCAACTTTCAAGCCCAATATTAATTTCTTTATTATGATAATTCAAGTTTAATAAATGAATGACTTCGTTAATTTTACGATTTAAGTAGTGTTTCAATTTGTCAAACAATTTCACAATAAGTTGGCCATCCCCATTATTTTCATTATTATTTACTAATGAATGTTACAAAGGATAATAATTACTATTGTTCAAGTTCTTATGAAGTTATATTTTTCCGTTTAATATATTCTAGTAATCGTTGTACAAGTATGGTTTTTCACAGTTTTTAGTTTCTTGTTTTCATTCTATTCACTGAAATGTCAGAACTATCTAGTTATACATACCACCTCAGATATTACTGCCATGCGAAATTGAAATTCTGTAAATTTAAAAAACCAATCCCATGGCTTCAGTACGATATACATTTCTTCAAATATCTTTAATAACATATATAAATTGATTTCGTTGTAGAATCAATAACTCGACTGCATTTAAGTGTACTTGATGATGTTGGTAACAGTAATACAAACTTGAAGAAATCGGCAAACTGTGAATATAATAAACAAGGTAAGGAACCCACATTATTTACTAATGAATTGGAATTTGAATATGAAAATTAAATAATTTGTCCACAAAAATAAGATGGCATCAGTTAGTTTCTCCGTCATTGCAGCCTATGGTCTGTATGGAATTGATCAAAGGCAGCAAAAAATTAATAAATATAATAATTAGTCAAAAAAGAGCCCCAGAATGTTTGCTTGTGTGGCAAGTAAAAACGAACAGACAAAGCATTAAGCATTTTTAACTGGACTTCGGGACTCGGAGTCGGATAAAGTCCGGCTCCCAGGGCTCCTACGAGTCTCACACTCCCAACACTCCTTCGAGTCCGACTCCGACTCCCAGCACTCCTACGAGTCCGACTCCGANTCCCAGCACTCCTACGAGTCCGACTACGACTCCCAGCACTCCTACGAGTCCGACTACGACTCCTCTCAATACCTCCGACACCCTAATATTTTCTATAGCATAATGAATTTATAAAAACCAACAAGCTTATGACTTTCAACTAATGATACTAGGGACATGACCGAAGTTCCCCTTTTGATCAAGAATTGTAATCTCTGAGCGGTTCCGCTAATATGCCTTGTATAGCAATTGAAGAATAATGATGAAGAGGACATCAACAATGCATTCTCATGCTGACTCGCTTGCATTTACTGGAGGCTGTATTTATTTGCATTTACTAGCTTGTATTCACTGAAGAGGAACATTTTCCTTCAGCGTCCCGGGAGAGCGCACTATTTCCGCGCACAGGAGTGAGTGACTTTTGAGCGCGTGCAGGAGGGAAGGTCTGATATCGTCAGCACACTTGAGACATTAGGCATGACAGAGACATTCCCTCGGCCTCTTCGTGCGAGGTTCAGCAGCCGTGTTCCCTGCTGGCTGTTACGCGTCTCATGCTACAGCGAACCAATAATATGTTTCACATGGATGGGATTTTTATCCTTCTTTCTCATTCACTTTCCGTGCTACATTGTTAGGACTCATTTTTTGGATGGCTTTTCATAATTTTTTCCTCGCCGAAGATGCATTAGACCTTGTGGCTGAAGTAGTAGTAGAAGTAGGGGTATAGCAGTAGTAAGGTTTAAGTTAATCTTTTTGTTTATCAAGTTAAGCTCGGTCGTTATGAGGTGCTTTATGCATTTGCAATCCTTTTCATTCATACGCATTCGAATTTGTATGCCCCAGTTTTGGAAATCTGTGTTAAATTCTGCTTGCCTCGTCCTGAGTTTGGTGTCTCCCATCGACATCACAGGTGAAAAACGTTGCGCTTTTCCTGCTCACGGCGACGTTTGTAGTATTTTTTATATTTGAAACCAATAAAATGAGCGACGTGCGACCTTGGTTCAGTAATTATCAGCGTCGCCTGAAGCTGCAGCGCGACGGAAGTCTGCAAGCTTTCTGACAGTTGCGATAACGATTCGGGTGATGCGTGCCGGAAAATTTATGTGTTGTATTTCATTTATCGACTTCTGAAATCGACCACGAGAAATTTCCCAATACAGCGCTAATAGAGGTTGTAAATACTAACTGTTGATTTTAGCCTTTCATTTTGTACTGTGTAGAATGGGCGAATTCAAGTCAAAATAAATGTTACCTGGCATGAAATGTTCCTGTTGAATGTACAAGCAATGCAAAGGTGGTAAGACCATGTAACTCTGAGCTTTGCAAGTCTTTCTCATTTTTATGAAATTAGCCTAGAACTTGAAAACTCGTGAAAACAGTCTCATGTATTTTGTGTCCCTGGCGTAGAAATCCGGCGAAGTTGGTTTCCTTGTTGGGCGCTCGCTCTGGCAAGTACGAGCGGAGCGTGCTGAGCATCTCCCCCACCACGAGGGCCAGTGACGCCACGGTCATCACCCTCTTTGTTGGTAAGCTGCTCTCGATGCTCGGTCTACTCACTAAGGAGGTTGCTATTCTCAGCAGTCCTCCAAATCGGCTATTGTGCATCACTGGTGTGGAGCTCAGCGCTGTCAAATTGCTGTTGGGTTGTTTTCTGGGCGGTAGAAGTCGGTGAGATTCTGTCATGTCTGTTTACTGTGCGAATAACTGAGTGGTGCGACGGAGTGGTCTGCTCCTGTGGGGGAACATCGATCGGTAGTGACGCATGAGAGGCTAGAAACAGTGGCAAAGTTGAATGAAATAAGGAGGTTTGTCATCTAACTCAAAATGTTCACTGGCCGTGAAGAGTCATAAGTCAATGTTGGCTTGCGGTTATGAATTAGAATAGGTTCTGAGAATTTATGATCTTTAGCACTACGTTTCACTAAATTTTAAATCTATTGTGACCTACAGGATCATTGCAATTATCTGAATGATCCCCAGCATGATTGGAAGTATCTGAATGATGTTACCTGCTTATAAGTGAAATATTTAAGGGTCGGTAAGTTACTGCTTGTCTTGGGAAGGAGACAAGTCAAACAAGGGAGGAATAGTTCTTGTTTACCCATGTGAGGAAGTCAGATCCCAAATGTGGCATCAGGTCTCGGGGCCAGGCTCGGCGTGATGCGAGAGACTTCCAAGGAGAAGTCCCTCACTAAAGTTGACTTCTTATCTCCTAAATAATTCTCATATTTCTCTGTGTCAAGTGTCGGTTCCGCATAAAAATGAGCAAAATGTAAACGGTGTTTAAAATTATTTAGTGTAGTTAATTTACTGTCCCACCAGTAGGAGGCACAAGTTTTGGATTCGAACAGCCTGCCTATAAATTAAAGTGGATAAGTCTTGGTTTAACGTGTGGTCTAAATTGTAGTAAAGTCAGCTCAGCTCCAGTGGAGTCTGGCCACTAGCCGTTCCACAAGAGGCTCCAGGCCTCTTTTGGGGGGATTTTTCATCTTCGCATTCGACAAGACTGTTGCTGATCTGTTGAGCGAAATTAAGAGCTCCACTTGTAATTTCCTAAGCCATTTTTAGTTGTGCGTGAAGAGTTTTTGGTTAAAAAGTTAGCGAAATGGAGCAGCTGATGAATGCCTTGGATTTCAAGTTTTTTTTTAGTGATTTTGTGCGATGAAAACCCGCTATCTTCAGTTTCTGTAACTCAGTAATATTACCAATTTCACCTTAGTGTTAAAATATGTTGATTTTCCGAAACGTGCCCGATGGTTATAACAATTGTTTTATTACCACTTCTACTGCAAATAAATTTACTGTAAAAATTATTCATTTTGTATAGTTTTTCGAGAGCAGAGTTGCGTAGAATTGATGAATTATAAATATTTCCGCATTTGAGGGTAAAATTATTATACCACTTAGCAAGACGATCACCAAAACGATTTTGTTTGACTTATTTCTCTGTCTCTCTCTGTAAAATTTAAAGGGAAATGCATACGTTCGAAATAGAAATGAGGAGTAGTTCACTATTGCACTTCAAGTTACAGGCGCGGGAGAAATAAGGAGATGGGGGTTGGGGTGTCCGAGAGCCTGAGTTCTCGCATCATTTTATTTCAGTGATGTTTTGTTCTGGAACACTAGTTGCTTTTTAACATGGTTTGAATTGAAATGAAGTCGTGATATTTCTTTAACTGCCAATACTAGAAAAATTAACGAATTCTCATCAGCAATTTAGGTTAGTTACAGATTACACTATTTAACAGAAGTTCGCTTCTGTATTGTTCTTGTGTTACAATCATAGTTTCCCATTTCTTTGTGACGTAATCAATTGAGAAAATATTTAATGCTTGAACATTCCTTTTGTGGTCAGGTGTATGAATTTTCTAATGTATATTTCTTCAGTATAAGGCCAGTGATCAATAGAATGCTACTAGACTACAAGCGCAAGGTTTCGTGGGAAAAATAGACATTTTTTGATGTTTTATAATGATATAAGTTGAGGAATAACTCTTAATTGCTAAGAACAAATATAATTTTACTTAGGTCTGTCAGATTTGTGATCATTGTTCATTTTCTAATAAAAAAGGAAACAATGTCATTGTCTCGGTTGGTATCCATTGAGTACCCACGTGCGTGGTATTCCCTGTTGATTTTACTAAGAGCGATATTATGGTGGCCCCGTTAGCAAACTCCGTATCAAGCTATACTTCACAATTTTCTCAAGACTGTGCCATTAAGATTCAAACAAGTGAGGAGCTTTCATATATGGCAAGTAGACTTGCCAATGGTGTACTCTCTGACGAAAGGGTCTATTTTGCATAGACATAAATTCGTCAATGTGAATCATAATGAATCGCTTAGTTCTTGAACAAAATAGAGCTCCCTTGGAACTAAATTTACTGCTCTTATACTCGTATATTTATTTATACTCACGTCACTGCCATGCGGTACAATTATAAGTTCAATTTCAAGGTTCCTATGTAGGTACTTCTTGGAATCGCCATGAGCTGGCACCTCATGTTGGAGTTTTGGTCTCCGTTCCTTGTTCGCCTCTAGTTTTTGATGACGCTAATATTCTAACTAAGGTGCTTTTTCGGCACCATGGTCATCGGCGTACTCAGTAATGCGCTGCTCATCATTTTTGAACCTACCCTTCCTGATTGTCCGTGTATTTGTACTGTGTAAATCTTTGGTTAATTCTCGCCAGACACCAGCTCGGCGCAGCGCTCCTCCAGTTCTCCGGCTACACGGGACGCGTTCTGCCGCCTCAACGAGCTTGGTGAGATTATTATTACTGGCCAATTTTTATCCCTCCAACCTCCTCATAGACTTTACAGTGAAGCTAAGTAGAGATGACAGTGTTAATTCAGGAAGTGTTAATTCCACTTAGTGATCCTCAATGTTTGTAATTTTTGTTTACTTGCCTTTACAACATGAATACGCGTAAGATTCAGGTTCAATTTCAAGTCCTGGTGAAGTCTTAGCTTCTATTTCAGTATAGAACTCATTTTCAGCTTACACGGTTGATTTTTCACTAAGCTAAAGTTATAAGAAAAGCTCGGGAACCCTGCCTATCCCCCTAAAACGACGGTCCCCTTCATCGTATCCCCCTAAGGGCTAGCATAGGGAGGCCCCTTACTGTTGTGTGCCTACAAAAGTAGCTATCACGGGGAGGCTTGAGTCCGTGTCGTGTTTTCCTGGAGACATGGAAGTGAACTTTTTCATGTACTGTTTGTAGGATGATGCATGGAATCGTGACATCCTCTGTTGCATTGGCATTTTTTATTCGCGCTTATAACTTGGGTCGAGTTGGGTGCGAACTGATATTTTATGAGGCGTATATTGTTCGTACAGTGTGTCTACAGTTAAGTGCTTCTTATTTTTCTTTTTAGAAGGCATTAATTCGTAACCTTACTAACACACGAGTCCCGAGCACAAAATTTTGTTCGTTCATTATGAAATTTTATTGGGAAGCAACATCAAAAAAGTTCAAGAATACTACTGCATTGACAAACATTATGTCGTACCATGTTTTCCATTTTATTTCTAGTGCAGATACAGAAATATTTTATTATATTTCGGGGTGTGCGATGTTTCCTCGAGCAACTGAGAAAGTATCAGAATTTGAATTCTTCCAAAAAATGTGCTGGTTTTGAGCACGCTCTCAAAATGCGGAGAGCGAGCTTTCGGAGTGACTTGTGCGCTACTACAGGCTGGGGTAAAAGAGCTTATTTAACGATGTTTCAACTCCATGATGTCGGCAAAAATAGGCATAAAAATGTGGGAATCTGCCCTTGAATGTTTCACATTCCAGCATTATTCAACTATCGAAAGTAATGGGCATAGTCAATTCTTCCTTTATTGAATTATTCAGGTTATCGGGCTATGCTGTACAGGGTAGTTAAAAAAACGGAAACCCAAATTTGAAGTGATAGATTTCAAAAAATACTAACGTGATTTATTTAAAAATCCCTATGTGCTTTGTTTAGTTTTTCTACATAATTGATGAAAATTTAAAAAATATTCATTATTGGTGCTACAGTGATTATAGTGACCGGTGTCAAAAGTATGCTTGCTAATCATAAAATTAGGATTCCTATTAGGGAAAATTAACACAGTAATCCATTTAACATTATTCATGGGAAATCCACGGAAGCAGCATGAACAGACTGTGGTGGATTTAAAATAGGGTTCCCTATCATAAAATGACTGCTGTGCGACATTTGCTAACTGATGTGTCCAACAATCTCATTATCGCACTCAACCATGCAATTGAGTGGCCGCCAAAATCACCAGACTTGACACCGTGCGATTTTTTCTTCCGCAGACGCTCGAAGCATAAAGTAATCTCTACTTCACCTGCAAACACAGAAGACTAGGAGGAGAGAATCCCTTATGAAATAAATTTATTTAAAAAAATCTGATTTAGTAAGAAGAGCTGAAATAGCAATAAGAACAAGGATTGGATTAGGTTCGGCAAGAAATGGAGGGCATGTGAAGGGAGTCGGTGGAAAGTATGTAACTAAGGCCGCATATTTGTTTTATAAAATGCATGTTAGTGATATTATAAAGGATTATTGTGTAAGTTTTCCCTAATAGAAATCTTAATTTTATGATTGTGCGCAGACATGATTTTGACAATTTACAAAAATTAGACAAACATAATGGCATTTTTTAAAATTACGGCGTTAGTATTTTTGAGATATATCAATTCAAATAAAGGTTTCGTATTTTTAACCACCCCCCTGTATAGTTTCATATAGAAAAAAGTATTTTACACGACGTGCTTGCTGGCCGTAAATTTTAGTTAAATCGAAGCAACTTCGCCTTCATTTTCTTTCTGAGTCATGTAAAAAATTTATTCGCTCTCAACACCTGAAATTTTTTCGCGATTGCTTTTAATGAAGGATCTTGATGTTTCTCTAGGAATTCTGGGTAATCGTTTGATGAAAAGTTCGCCTCACTTACCTCGCTTAAATGACTTTAGCGATACCAGTTTTTTTCATCAAATGCGCGTTGATGTCAATGGTACTTCAAAATCTTTGAGCAGAATGGGATGCTAGAGAATTTTTTAAAATTCTTTACTAAGAATGATACCATAAAAATAAGAGACCGTAATACGGTTGACGAGTTTTCTAAGTGCGCTTGAACCTCTCATTAAGGGACCAGTTAGAGGGAGAGGTTAACCGTTGACTTTAATGTTCCACATGTGACTATTTTTCCCTTTCGTAACGGGTATGAAAGCCGGCCAATGGAACATCTACATTGCAGATTTTATCCGTTGAATCTTAATACATCCTTTAGTATGCTGCGCCCGTAGAGGAGAGGTTATCTGTAACCGGGTTAACCTTTTACATACCAAAAAACCATGCGGCCTCGTTTCCTTACGCTTTGCCCGCAATTATCCGTACAGGAAACATTTCATCTCGGTGAATATCTCGTTGTGAATTTAAAATTGAAAGATTTTGGTCTCACAAATTTTTTTATTTTGTTAATTTTCCTTTTAATCTACACTAGCATATTCGAGTAATGAGCGCAAATTTCGTGAAAAGTAGAAAATTTATTTTGTATTTTTTATTTCTTTGTTTACGTTAGATTAGATGATCGCGTGTACTTTATACTACTCCCATTGCGGTCAAAGGGTTGAGGGTGCACCTCGGGGGACATACCATATACAATAGAGTTAAGTTTGTCTATTGTATGCTATGGAGACTGGCCATCCCAGAGAAGCACTCATGAGTACCTTAGCTATGGGTAGGCCTTCGGGACTTTCTTCTTTCGTGACTAATTAACTTACTTCAATTTTTACACCTTCTTTATTATCTCTTGTCATTTCTTCCTCTTCGTTCATAACTTTGTGGTTCTATGCGCAAGAGATCCTGTTTGGGAACGCACCTTGTGTATAGATTTCCCGTTTTCTGCAGTCCTTAATAAGTAGGCCGGTCTCTTTTAATGCGACGTAGTCGAGTCACGAAATGGCTGCAATGTTCACCTCTACCAGTGCTACTTCTAAGGACGCTTCTTCTTTTTCATAAAAAGCTAGGTGCTGTCTTATTCTATGTATACATAATGCAGTTAGCTTTTCGTACGAAGCCAAGTGCAAGCTTATCGCGAACATTATCTGGTCGTTGCAGGATCAATATACTTTAAAGCCAAAGGCGATTTCTGTGAAAGAAGTTTACGTTAGGGGGGAATCAAATGTGTGTTAAAAATACTGAACTTTTGTGTCATGACTTTTCATTTCAGAAGACTTGTGGAAGTTCTTCAGTAACTGCCGATAAAAATTACGATGCACTTTTATCGATGATAGTTCGCACAAAGTTTCATGGGTAAAAAAATTATTCCGTAATATTTTCCTTTGTGTTGAGAAATAATCGCCTGAGGAAATACGAAAAAAAAATCGTCGATAAACGCTTGAAAATACACGGTGCAAAGTTACGTTGATGTTCCATTTTGCGGCCAGTTGCCCCTCATTTCCAGGTAATTGCGATCGTAGCGCCATCAAAGAGCTCCCATCAAACGCCGTCTCTGTTGCCTCAAATGTGCCTTACTCTTCCTCTCGTACACTATTGCTCTCGGCTCGGAAAAATCCATCACTCGTTACGGGAATTTTCTTTGTATTTTAATAAGTGCGCTTATTGTGACTGTGATGGAAGCCCCCAGCGCCTGCATCGTTGTGGAGTGCGTAGAGTGGTGATGATGATCTCCCTGCGTCCTGATGTTAGAACTTCAATTCCGCCGTGTGCGTCTGGCTCGGAGGAGTAATCTCGATTCGTGCGAGTGGGACGAGCCTTGGGGAGTTGGGGAAGATGAGATGCATGTGTGGATAGAACTGAACAAAAGCTTGCACTATCTTATGAAAATATTCATTCTCTAGAGTATAAATACCTTGTCATACGGGCAGTGTGTTTTATTTCTGTACAGCGATGTGAAGTAGAACTTTATTCAATAACCTGAAAATTCCGACATTCTTTGAGTTAGTTGAATGATGATAGAACATACCGTAGAGTATACAAGAAAACATAATTTGTGCATCGCAACTTTCTATTTTGTTCTAATTTTAATTCGTGATTCCAACGTGACATTTCAAATTTTCTAAAAGCGTATCAGAAAAATCTATTGGATTTCCAATAGATATTTTTTGTTCATGAAGTTACTTGGGCCAATGTTTCTCCTCAGGATTCAAGAAATCATCAGAAGCATTCCTGAACTCCGTTGAGAGTATCGCGCGTGCATCTGTAATAGCATTTGGCTGTAGAAAACTTCTAGATTCGTAGTACGTACTCGTATATTATGTTGCAGATGTTGTAAAAGTAGTTTTTGCGTATTTTGGGAACCTAAACTTTCGTGAGTTCAGTTTATGCGTTACTGAGAGCAAGGCGGTTAGAAAAATATTTATTAATATACTGAGTAAATTATTTTTTATAATTAAGGATTTCACTGTTCGTTGCGAGTATCACAGACCCAATTGTTCCACTAGGTAAATCGA
>VOMN01034255.1:0-11620 GCA_014899125.1 Orchestia grillus | reverse complement strand
TCTTACTTCCTTGAACAGTCTCGTGTCGTCAGCAAAAGAGGCAGCGTGGGAATGCTGCAAAGGGGCATCTAAAAGGGCATCTACACAGTAACATGCACGTCAATTTGGGCGTGCACAAAGATTTTTTGGTGAGAATTTTTTGTATAGAAAACGGATACATTAGATCCAATACAATTTCGGCATTTCTATTTTGGGAGTTGGAATACCCAAAATAAAACAAGAAAGTGAAGACATAAGAACGTTCAACTGATTTCTCAATTTCAATCTAAAATTATTGTTATTTATCCCCATCAACGAGTGGTTTGAAATCGCTGAAAACCTCGTACACTTGCACCGGTGTTCTCCCTTGAGAGGCAAGCAATTTGTACGACCTCATTCGTGCGGCAACTGAGACATCGGTCCCTGGGTATGAAAAGCACGTTCACATCGTAAAGCCATGGACTAGGGCAGCACCTGCAATTGACGAACATTTTAGTAGGTCTCCTTATCGCCGCTTTCTAGTAATTGTAAGAGGAGTAGCCAGGTGGGAGCGGACACAAAGCTGGAGCTGTCTCTGCAACGGCGAAGTTATCTGCTTGCACCAGTTTTTCTGTTTCCGCTCAAATTGCGAGTCCGTTGCAGCGTCTCTCGCTGCCAAGAAACGGGACGTTTTTCTTCACATTTTGGACATGAATGCAGGGGTTTAAGTGATGCTCACAGATTGACTTCTTGCAGCTGATTTTGCAGCGCGATGCGTCGTGAGGTACGTGTCACTAGGTAAAGAGAGAGGGAGGTTTTGATGGGCTCAGATGATGATAGATTAATTCCCTAGAGTCATTTGGTTGCTTCAGAAACCACGGAGTGGCGTTTTTGAACTTGAGACGTGTTTATAAAGAAATAATAATCCTACTTCTTAAATAACGAGTCTTAGTACTCAGTGAATCAATACTGAAAGGTAATGTTCGTCGAACTAATCAAACGTGTCTTAGTCATTAATTTATTAATTAATAATCTAAAGTGTCTCAGTAATTAATTACGTGTCATAGTACTTTGTGAACGAATATCGAAAAGGAATGTTTGTCGGATTGCCCAAGCGCTCCCGAGGTGTTTGTAAATTGTTCATATATTTTCTTACTCGATTCTTAATTTAAAATGCGCTGATCGTATTATTGATTTCAGTTTTTGCTTTTATCTGTAATAACACTACATTAAATCTCCCCAGGTAGGGGAGAAAATTTTTTCTTCGGAAGAGTTCAAGTTTTCGGATTCATTCTAAATTAGGTTTGGTATGCGAGATTTACAAGGTAGATTTTTCTTCGTTGAATAATGAGCTACACTATTTTTCATTCATGAGGATACCTCTAACATTGGTAATAGGAAGAAAAATACACGTGGCGAATATTTTTCTCTTCTAAAAAATACGCATTGAGCATTTATCACTTCATTCAATAGATGGCGAGCGGTAGCGGCAGCGTCCAATTGTGGATGGAGGCGTGTGAAGAGTTTGTTATTATGGGCATCTCCTGCCTCATTCGAATGTTGTTATGAGCATCACCTGCCTCATGCGAATGTTGTTATGAGCATCACCTGCCTCATCCGAATGTTTGTATGGGCATCACCTGTCATCCGAATGTTATGGGCATCACCTGCCTCATCCGAATGGGAACCAACATGGATGCAGCCGTCCCCGTATAGAGCGCAAGATCGGTTCTCGCTTACAGCCGCTGTACGTTCTGCCTCCCCATACAGTGGTATTATCAAGAGCGAACATCAAAAGTCCGGGAAATATTTGCGATAAGAAAGAAATAAGAGGATAGAGCGGTTGTGTGCTGGGTCCGATCTAGCGCTCTACATGGGTGGCGACTATAACTGGCTTACACGGGCGGCTACGGTTACTGAGTTACATTATTTTCCTTCTTTTTGAGATAATTATGATTACCATTCCATTATTATTCCTATGGCGAACGTGTTTCAGGAAAAATTAGGATATTTTTTACTACAGCTTATATAATATCAATCCTCCATTTTCATGCAGCTTGGTAACTGTACATAACCCCAATAAAATAAAATACAGAAGCTAAGTTTGTGTTTCAATTCTAATATTTTGAACCAAAACACGTGTTACGACACTGCCACCGCCAGGTTGTGGTCTGGCAGACTTCATGCAGCCAGCAAACCACCGGCCGAGTAATGTCGCTCTGCAAAGTGAAGGTTCATTTCGTGAGGTGCAAAAACACGTAGTATGGGTAGTTTTATATCACGATAGCAGTCTGCTTCACCTGAGAACACTTGTCAGTTTTAGGATGTACTTCAGTGTATTCATAATTCTTCGTACCGTAACGAATATAGTGATTACGTGCAATTTAGGAGTAGCCCCAATAACTCGCTAATATTCGCAAATATTCATGTCGGGTGGGAACCAGTTGTGAGAGAGCTTCAAATCTCGTCAGCTATCCTCAAAGTCAAGAATAACATTAAGACCTTGAGGCCCATAAGGCAATCATCGCTTATATGGCTGGAAGGGCCGTGGCCATCAGGCTAAGGGACCCCTTCCAGCTCACTGCTTAATTGGTGACCGCAGCCGCGTCTTATCCTACCTACCAGATTTGGGAGACAGAGCTACACTCGGATGAGCCCTCAGGCTGCCTCCGTGTCGCCTCTTAGCCGTCAGAAATTAATGGGGAAATGAGAAAAGCAAACGACAGGCAACACGCTGATGCTCTTAATTGCTCGAGTCTTTTTACTAACCTCTCTTTCTTGTCTAGTTGGATAGTGATTCAATTAATGAGGGACTAGTTTGCCAGTTCATGCCTCAAGAAAATAATGTCGTCCAAAACTTTAGAGATTAAGTCTGTACAGACGAACTGCGATCTTGTAAAAAATATTCATGCAGTGCTTTGAACAGTAGCCCATCTCACTGCTTTTAATGACCAGCCAATTTAAACAGTTGGGGGCGACCTGTCTAAGCAACATCTTTTACCACTCGTTCTAAATTCAACCGTTGGTGAAATTATACATGTACTTGGATGAAGAAATGCTCCCGAAGATTACTTGTCTTTCATGCACCAGTAACTGTTTTTTGTCAAAATGATGATTTTGATGAGGCTCACTTTTACTCGTAGGTTTTTCATCATCTTAGATCAACGAAGTCATGTACATCTATTTCCACTCAGTAACTATCAACGGTTTTTTAACAGAAGTTTTATTGTAGGTGATATTATTTCCAGCTGAAATTTGTTCTTCAAATCCCCGAAAACAATTGAGCAAAATCAACCTTAGAATGTGAAAAGATCTATAGAAATGATATGAAGTTTGATGTTGGAAACCTATTAAATAACATGTAATTTAAACTTCATTATAATTGTTTTCTGGATCATTTTATTAGAGTAATTTATGCTCAGGTACGGCGGTACTAAAATTAAGACGTAAAAACATCAAGTATCAGAGAGCTGCATCTCTCCTTACAAACCTCCACTTGTAGAGACCGTCAACCGAATTAAAACTCGTGTTGGAGGTATTTTTCATGACCATAAAGTGTTAAATTACAGCAAACCCGGAAAAAAGGACGTTAAAGAAGCGTTTGATACTTTGAGAACCGTGTACGTACAGAAGAAAGCCTCCTATCACAAGGATCAGCAGGTCATGAAAGAAGCATCGTAATGTGGAGGATATTCAAAACAAACTAGCTATACGACTGAATGAATTTGTATGTAGGTAACTGTCAACTATTGCTCAGTGAATTCCGTTCGGTGAGAGGAGAGGTCAGTGAACTTATAATTATTCTTTTCCATGAATAAGAGAATTAAATGTTTGGAAGCCCGATTATGTTCTTCTGTACCATGCAGTAACGCAAACATTAAATAATTTTAAAGTTTCACAATACTGAAACTATCCATTCAAAATGGCTCTCTGATAAACATTCCTAACGACTCATACAAAAAAATTAAGTTTCATATAAAAGCACATTGATTTAATGATTTTATGAATTTCGACCGTGAAGGTTAGAAAATAACTATAACTTTCTGAATTTTCTGAAAGGTAAAGTTTGGTCAACTCAAGTGCGTCCAGCTTGCCTTTAATGCTTGCGACATCCGTCGAAATAATTGCAGCCTCCAGAAAAAATGAACATATTGACTGCGTTGAGGGATGTTGCTCGTATTTTTAGTACATACATTAGCTTTGAGCATTATGATTTAGACCTGACGTTGCTCGACACAACACACAGTTTGCCACATTCAATTTAAAACAGCATTATGATTTAAAATTGAGTTTGCTCAGCATAACAAGCAGTTTGCCATATTCGATTTAGAACAGCATTATGATTTAAAATTGAATTGGCTCAGCATAACACACAGTTTGCCATATTCAATTTAGAACAGCATTAGGATTTAAAATTGAACTGGCTCAGCATAAAACGCAGTTTGCCACATTGAAGTCACATACTGACACAACGAAGCTTCTGTAGCACATTTTTTCGGTGGACTTTTATCAACAGGAGCGACATTTTATCATTGTTTGACTCCACAAAAGAATTAAATAGTGAGGAGGTCACACGCTTGAGACAATGGACTTAAAATTCGATTGAAGTCAGAATCCGAATTTAAATTGTTTGCCCCAGATATATGCTTGGTTCATTCACACAAGCGAAAATATGTATTTAAATTTGCTTTACTGGCCTAGTCAAATTTGAACACCTGAATTATCATAGGAATCAAATGCTTTGTCAATTATCAATGAATATTTTGTCAATTATCAATGAATATTTTGTCAATTATTAATGAATACTTATGATTGTTTCGGTAGTTTTTCGAAAGTCACGTACGTTTGCCTACGATATGAACTCGATTTCAGCTCTTCCTCTTACTGACGCTTTTGCAACTCACATCCATCCATTGCTGTGGAGATGGGCAACCAGCAATTTGTGAGGTTCCTTTATCTTGCACGTTAACCAAAAATTATCCAAAAGATGCATTTTCTCCAGAATATTCAAAGTGAGATCGGATGTAGCTCGATGCAGTGCCACGCCATCAGTCTATTGGTGCAGCTTGTGAATCGTCTTTGTTCGATTTTTTACTCTGGAAAGCAAGTGTATCACCGGTGCCGAATGCGATCAGCGGAGAAGAACACGGAGACGCACGAGGAAAAAAGCTGAGGCTAGCGAGTGCGTTTCGAAAAGACCCCCGCAAAAAGCATCTGTTGACGCGCGCGTGACCGCAGGGCGGACGCTCAGAGGATGATTCAATAAATCTCTCTCGTGAACAATCAGCGCGCCTTTACCGTTGTGAATCATGAATGCCTTCATAATTTTATTACCACTGCGCACACAGTGAACTCTCACGGTAATTGATTTCAAAATTTGTTTTTCATGGGCATTATTATTACACTTTCAACGAAGTCTTTAGGTTTGTTCATTCCAAATACGCGAGAACTCGATCGTAGCTTAAGAAGAGAAATGCTTAATTAAGTGAAGACATTTTTATGCGCTGTCTCCACGCTATTTCTAGCAATAGAAATAAGTTATCGAGGAGCTGAGTATTTGATGCACCCCGTTGCTAAATTTCTAGATTCCTTGGCTGTGGTACATCACCCGAAGAAAAAGAATAATGAGAGCAGAGACCTTGACTGGTTAGTTTGAGCGCAGTCCAGCAGGACGGTATTGCGCAGGCGCCATGGCGATCACTCAACCAGATAGCGTCCACAATTGATTTCCAGGCAAGTTGCAATGCGAACGAAATGCACAGAATTCAATTAAAAAAATACGTGAGCGGTAAACTCCGATGCAGTTTTCTCCATCACAAAGCCGATCTAATTCTCAAGCCCATTCTATCGCTTTTTGCGCCAGACCGATCAGTGGCGACCCTAAAGAAATACTTCGGCGCGATCGCTTCCATAAAAAATTTTCATGGGATCGAATAAAGCGAAAGCGTGGCTTCATCAAACAAAATTGTGGCCGTACATTTTTTTATGACTGTAAAGAGTCGTCATCCGGTGTCTTCATTCCAACCAGGGGCTGTTCTAACAATAGAATTAGTATTGTGTTAGTAAATATGTTCTGCATGAAGTGCCTCGAATCTGGCAACAAGAGAAATTTAAACTCTAATCGAACAAAATTTTGAATTGGAAAGATGTTTCCTTACTATACTGGCGCCAAAAGCTTTACCATGAATCAGAACGAAGACTTCAACTCTGACTACGAAATGATCCTCCATTTTCAGATTTCTGAAGAGACGATAATATGGAAGAAATCTAGAAACGATTAGCAGAGCTTCATTATGTGGTAAGCTTTGTAGTTATGGTGATTACAAAAGAGTTCAGGGACAATCAAGCACCAGCATTGGGGAAAAATGCCGCGGCGGATTATTTTACAAGTACTTGTGTGTTGGAGCAAGTTATGTTCCGAATATTTTCCTGATTACAGACTGTCGATGAACTTCTCAACTCACTCGTCTTTCGACTCTATGATGACGAGCACTAGGCCAGATCAAACAATGCCCAACTCTAATCTAAAAAAAGAAGAATTATATGAAGACGGATCATGTGTGATACTGTCCCGAAGCGTCGCTAATGGCGACATTAGAATAAAATTCAGCACCGCACCGGAATACGTTCCACGGGACCGGAAATCGTGTAAATTAAGCCACAGTCTGCCATATGGTAACTTGTGCAAATTATTGTGCATTCAATCGATATATTAGGCTACAGGTTAAATTGAGGAGTACGAGAGAGACATTACACTGTAGGAATATACAGTACTAGTCATTAACAAACTCGAGCACAGGTCGGTTGTCCGAGTTAGGCGCTACCAACTTCCAGCGTATTAAATGATGCGATCACCTGTGATGAGTCGACACTTTTTTATTCTTCTGAAACTTGCGGTAAAACCACGAGCTCAGCGTTCAATTTGGGCGAAGAATTATTTGACATGTTCTTGTTTTGCAATGAATTGGCGGGGCGAGAGGAAGTTTATTCTCATCTCCTTTCGAGTCCTGCAGATAATAAGGCTGTAAAAATAAGGCTGTAAAAATTTCGCTTTTTGCTCCTTTATCAATTTTGATTGTATTGAAGATCGCATGCTCCACTCCCTGTGCAGGCGACTTGAACGGAGTGCCTGCCGGTCCATAGAGATGTGGCTTGAAGTAATTAGAGTACGTGGACAGCAACGCATCATAAGTGTCTCACAAATCCATCATAGGGCCACAGCAAGTCTCGTTTTAAAGCGGTCGACAATACGTCCCCCAGGTACGGCAATTTCTGGCTAATTGACGGCTTATTGAATTAACGACACACGATAACAGTTGACGTGGCCCTCCAGCGAGAGAGCCTAAAGGCAAACAGCTTTGATTAGCAGAGTTTATAACTTTCGAAACAGTCTATGATTTTAAATTTATATTTTGTTGAAGTTTATCATCTAATTCAATCAAAAAATTTTGTTCGTAAACCTATTTTACAATACTACAGCACTCTTAAAAATTTTATGATGAAAATGGAAATGCAGTACTAAAAATCCCGTCTAAACTGAGAAGCCTGGAAATTCTGTAAGTTTAAAATTGACGGAAGCAGAAACCAATACTCATTTGCGTATTCGCTGAAAGAGGTGATCGACTGCAAGACCAAACGCATATCAAGAAATCAAGGGACCAGAAGCCAACTCACAATTCGTTAAATAAAATTTCTCCACACTACCACAGAGTTGTCTGAGCATATACATAAAAGCTTCGGTTTCGATCACTTCATCCATCTTAACTGCTTGATCTCCAGTTGATTCAAATGCAGGGCTACAATTCATAGTCAGCAAAGGATATTTCGCCTACTGGTTGGCAGGATTAGCTCTTCATGTGCAGTGGCTGTTTACATCATAGGTGCAGCCTTTTGTTCAAGATATGATCTTGTGTGCTACATGCATTCGAATTTTGCCGATTTTGTTGCAATTAAAAATGCATGTCTTACGGATATATGTGAATTAATAAAGATGACTCAATCTTATGCAACTAGCTGTAGGGCAGGATTCTACTCTACCTAATGGGAAAGATTGGCTTGAAGATTTCTTTCTATATACAACAGAAGTTAACGGTCAGAGGAGATGCAGCAATTACTCGTTCCTTATCAAAAAGACTGAGTCTTGAAAAAAATTATAGTCTGATGATTGCAAGCTGATGTCTTGAGAATTCTGAGGAAATTTAATGAACTGGTCTCCCTTAGGTCCAACGATAGCTCAGCAGAATTAAGGTAGACCGGCCTTAAAAGGAGACTCCGAGATCTGAGGTCTGCTGCTTTTAATTGATATGCTTTCTGCAGAGCCAACATTCTCATGCGACTAAAATGGATTAAAGGACTAGGTCACATTTTTTATGATCTGCGTGTGATGAGAGTGTTGATAGTTGCTTATACGTAGTGATGCATGAAAAATGCTTTGGTATGGTTACTTTTCACGATGTGGTCAATAATCAGACTCTCCTATATCTCTTGTACTTTCAAATATATCGATTTATGAGTTTATGAAAATAAATTTGTGATTAAAAAAATCAATGTTGTTGAGTTCATCAGGACTTCATTTATTATTTTGAGGAAGGTAAAGAAAAAATCCCACTCCGCTGAATATACTGTCTTTTCAATGTCGAAAGCCACCCACAAAGTTATCTTCACCAAGAAAATACAAATAACGGAAACGAAAGAAGCTCATTGAAGTGAGGTCGAGCACATTCAATTGGTTAACCTTATATGTTCTTATATAGTATGCATCGTTAGGTGTCGGCTAAACTATACTTTATTTCCTAGGATTATTTATTCAAGACTCTTAAGAGTAAATCAATAACGAAAATAGATAATTATTAATATTTATCTCACAGTGAATCTAAAACGTGAAAAGGGACATGTACTGTTTGAGTACGGAATAGCTAGCGGAGAATTTCATGATAGTACTAAATCTGTGGGACTGAACCTTCACACGAAACAGGCTGGTATGTTTTTTTGTTGATGAACCGACGGCAGCTATGCATTTGATGTCAACGAGGCTTGACTTGCCACGTCCTAACTTCCCCGACTCGACCAGTCCGCTCGAGTCCGGCGGCTAAAATCAACGCACAGCGCTGGAGTCTGAGCTCAAATTCTGTGATTGCGGGGTGATAGTGCGGCTCAGGAATGTGCTTTAAAAAGCTTCGATTTCATCAGATGAGGGCCATTGGAATTTGATGCAATTTACAAGATGATCTGGAGCAGCTTAATGAAGTGACTGGAGTGGGTTCTGGGGCCAAGACCGCGTCTAAGCCTAATTGCAACTGAAATTCCCTCTTTCTGATTCCAAGATTAATTTCATTTATCGCTGTACGTTGGGTATTTTTAGATCGAGTGAAAATGTTTCTAGACTCAAAAATTATGTGTCATGGCTGAGAAGATATCATCTCATTTCCAACTTTAATTTTGCTGATGTTAACAAGTAAAATTTATCGTCTAAAAGTTGCGCTGTTCAAAATAAGATTGACAATGCCTTATAAGCGATATACGGTTTCTTAACTTCAGTTATAAATCAGAATTATGCATGGTGTCTAAAGATGAGAACACTCCGGAATTTTTTGAACAAATAAATGTATGAATGTATAAGTCATTTTTATGATATCTAATCCGAAGCTTCTTCATGGGAATCTAACCGACGTCTACATGCTTGAGTCGCAAGGACCGCCAATAGAACAGCTGTTAGGCGCTCAGTGTACTTTTTAAGGTTAAAAATCCCAATAACTTGCCCTAACCAAGACACAAAGAAGCATTTTAGTGAGCGGAGAGAAGAATGCCGCGGGATTCCTAACATATTCCTGAGGAATTTAGAAGTCTGACTTTAAATGAGCAGCCATGTGGAGATGGGGGTTCCTTTGTGCCCCCGTAGATAAACTTGAGAAGCTATCAAGCTGAGGCTTCTGTACGAGGCCGTACCGGCCACGTTCAACTGGTTTAGGGGAGTTCAGCCGATCGTAAATTTCCCTGCAGATACCAATTAGATTCTCGTATAAAATGTCTGCTTATTAGCGGCGAGCATTTGCAACTCGAGCTCTCTGGACCATGCTTTTTGGAGAAGCAACAAGCAAAGGCTATTAATGATCAGATTACTTCAGCAGGGGTCCAGAGGCGGCTTCTAAACTTCTGCATTACCAATCGTAAAGTCACATTGGCCGCTGCAATGAAGGCTCGGTACCACATCGGTCATGCTTCAATTTCATTTTATAATACATAAATTGTCAAATAATAAAACTAGAATGATAAATATTTGACAGGAGTAACTAAATTGCGTGCTAGAGTGCAAATTGTCCCACATCATAATTCATAGGCTAACTGCAGATGATAATTTGATGCTCACTTGAATACTTTAATGCTTTAATTTAATGTTTTCATGCTTACTGCAGAAAATCCAATAATTAACTGAAGGAACATGATCTTCGACCTGAATCGTGATGTACTTATTTGACGTCAGTTCATATGTCTAGGTTGAAAACCGCATTAAAATATTATCTCCCGAGAACGTCTGAAAAGTATTTTCGAGAGAGGAATCGGCCTTAATCTGCGTGAAATATTTGGAACGCTGTTTGCATTGAATGAATAATTTAAATGTTAGAATAACGGAGAGGCAGAATTATTTTCCTGTTCGTCGAGAGTTACACACTCAAGGTTCGTTCATATGAAGACTTTGATCCTATGAATTTTATTGTCTGATTTGCAGGATTATACAAGTTAGTCCCTTATAAGTACTTTCCTTGTTTGCAATTTACTGCTACCATCCTTCTACACTTGTTTGATGCATCCTTGAAACTCGTTTTCTAAAATGGATTGCAGCCATCTCAGCAAATCTTACCCACACACTGTGAACACTTCTGTCCCCTCAGGGGGATTTTCGGGTTGAGAAAAAGGGAAAAGTTTCAGGGACCAAACCTGGAGAGTACTCAGGGTGGGAGAAGAAGTTCGTATCTCTGGAGGCCAAAACCCACAATAGATCTTATAAATATTTGCAACGTACCAAATAATTTACATTTTTCGCTATTAAACATATTTACATATTTTTCGCTACTAAACATATTTTTGAGAGTCCTAAATATATGAAAGGGCAAGATTAAACGTATTAGATAATGTTTAGTAAACAAGAATTTGTTTGAAAATGTTCAAACAACAACGAAAATAGCAAAACAGGGAGGCGAATAAGTATTGGTAATAAAGTATTAAAATCCTCGAATGATGCAGTTCAGTACCACCAGTATATTGAAAATGAACGAAATTTTGTCTGATCATATGATGCCTTTTGCTCAGATTCTCAGGTTGAAAAGAACTAGATAGGTGTTTAAAGAAAATAATGACCCTATTTTAGAACAAGTCGAAATACACTTTAGAATGGCTCCGTGGTAAGAGGGTTTTAGACTGGCTTTAACAATTTTCTGATTTTAATCCAGTAGAAAACGTTATGAAACAACTGAAGATTCAAGTTGGAATGAAGAAACCATCAAATCGGGCTGAATTGGAATAACTCTACCTTGAAGAATGGGAGAAAATAGCTCTGGACCTTTGCAAAACCCTCATCTCTTCATACAAGCGTCGCCAGCAAGCGATTGTTGGGAATAAAGGCTATGCGACCAAGTATTAATATAGTTGAAGGTTATGTTACAAA
>VOMN01034252.1:0-13990 GCA_014899125.1 Orchestia grillus | reverse complement strand
CTCGGGCATCATCGAGACACGCCATCACATGTAAATGTGAGTTGAAGAGCAGCCTGCGATTAGCAAAGTCACGTCTGACGAGATCTGCTAAACCCTCAGGCACAGGTTATTCCTTCGAAGAAACCTTCCAAGAAGGTTTCTTCGGGAGAAACCTTCGAAACCTTCGGGGGAGAAACCTTCGAAGTCAACGCTAGAGTCCAAGAGGAGCAGCAGCTCTAAGCCTATTTTTTTGAAGAAATATGCAATTTGGCTGATGTTTCTTTAACATAGTTTACAGATTACCATATTCCCATCGAAAACCACGCCGATCCATTGAATAAATATAGTAGTTATTAGTGTGAACCAAAAAGGTAGTCTTCGGGGTGGTATCTCTTCTCCCATATTCTTTACTTGAAGGTTAACAAGAGTAGGAATAGGTTTCGTATTCGCTGATTTTCTTTTTCTACCCTCATGCCAAGAACACATCTCGACATCAGGAGAGGACACCGAAGAAAGGCCGCCAGAAGTAGGAGGAAACCTTTAAGGAGATCCAACCAATCTTCTAAGGCACTCGTGTTACCCGGTTCAATGAAAGTATCCTTTGAGAGGCCCCCTATTCTTACTTCTGACTATCTTTTAAGGAGTGACACAGTATTGTAGTTTTAATACATGTAATACGAATGCTTTTATTTTGTGATACAATGGATCGTTTCTCAGCTACTTTTGAAACAGATGACCCAGTCGGTGGTGACCCACTTAGTAGAATCACAGCGAGATTGAATGATATCCAAAAATTGACTTATCTTACAATCTAGCGCCTTATCCGACTCATTACAAAGGATCACATATTACTTATAAGCTACCTTCACAACAACTTATTAATTTACTAATATTATTTTGAGAAAGCGTAGTTTGTTTCTTGCATGTACTTATTGCAATAAGATATAGAACATTTCCATCGTTAATGTTTCGGTTCATGTCAGTTTTAATTTTTTTCATTAGTTAGTTTAAAGCTCTCTATCCAGATGAAATGCGATCTAAAGAGAAAGTAAAGGGAAGGGACCATTTAATATGGCCTATAGAAAGCGGGTAATTTTTGCACAAGATATGTTCCCACACAGGATTCCTTGCACATAGAAACAGCAATTTAAGAATGAAGAGGCATAAACGACAAATAAAAGAGAGCAAATGAGCGAAAAATAAGTCCCTCAGGCTTATCTACAGCCAAGGTAACCTGACAATAGTCAGTTTTAATTACACCTCGTTAAATTATACAACACCGACCATTTAGCAAAGTAAACCTCGCTAAATAATACGACACAGCCCCATTGAGCGAAGTTTGAGCAGATGGCATCTACCCTTACAACTATTGTCCTGTTCGCACATAAACGTAACGCTAATATTCTAAAAGTTCTTCATAAAATAATTTCTTGAGGTTTTGCAATAATTTGTAGAAATTTCACCTCGTTGTTAATTCGATGCAGTGTTAATGAAAGGTTCAAATTCAGTTTTTGTGAGGGATTCCATAGCAAATCTGTCCTTCTCCATACATTTATGGGGAAAAAGAGAATGAGCTACCGAAGCTAATACGTAGTGACATTCCTATCGTGACTGACGTGCAGTGACCTTACTGATGACCATACGCCGGTATATCATTTTCCCATTTTACTCTACATTTCTACATGACTTCGAACACTTGGAACAAGGTAGCTACTCCTCGCAGAATCGGCAAAATTTGTCACGGAAGCGTGTCATTGATGTTTTTATTCAGGGTAATATTTTTGACAAAAAAGGACGAGATAATCAGTGAGCAGAAAGTGGGCAGCAGGCGCGATACTGATATTGACATGGACGACACTTCACAGTTACGACAGGAATGGGAGAACTTTCAACGAAGAACATATTTTTATTTTACACAATATACACACAGTACATCCAACTCAGATAATAGTCGTTATGCAGACAATAACTCAAAATGTAGATATTCAAGTCTCACTGAATGCAGAGAGACTGACACAAAGGCATGAAGCTCAGTGACCATCAGTGTCTCTTTCAAGCGCTATCCTTTCGCGGTGTGAATTAAAAATTGATCTCAAAATATTTCTCTTACGTAAAAATATTAAGCTCCTTTTAAAATCAATTGAAATGTTAAAATAAAATACACTCATCCACAAATACCACAATAGCTACAAGAAAGAACAATATTTAGTGTAGACGAGCTATATATTCGTCATTGACTTAAAAGTGGCTAATCGTCGCAAATATACTAACAAACACTCGTAAAATAACTTGAAAATACTAAGTACACAATAACAGTCAATGATAAATTTAGCAAAATTCACACTAGACAATGGTAAAGAAATAAACAAGACCGGTATTGAAGACTAGCGAGATTATGGCTATAGTGCAGAGGGGCTCCACTGGTCTAGTTCGCGAATAGCGGACTCGGCAATTTCCGCTTACGAGAACGAGCTTGCTCTTCCAGCTTGATGACTTCAGTTCAGGCGTGCGGCAGAAGGGAGAGAGAGTAAAGGCACGTTCCAGTTGATGCAACCGCTGCGACTTTATGAGATGCAAATTGAGTAACGGCAATGGCTTTGTCAGGACACATTTGTAGTGTTCTCGACCGACACTTCTGCGTCATTTGACGGTACCTGAAAAGAAATTTGTGAAATTGATGAGATGAAAGAAAGGAATTTGACCATCAGTTAAGAGTAAAACGTCAGAAAGTGCCTCATTGAACAAAGGTTACACACCTTGGGCTTCTGTTTTCAACATATCTGAAATTCATATTTTTCCTAAGACCGGTAAGAGGTGGGTAGACACGCCGCCATCAACACAGTGGTACACGTGACATCACTACGTCGCGAGGTTGAACCTATCAATAAAGTAATGTGGACAACTCGCACGGCTCTGCATTAATTTTCTACTACAGTACCCAATCGTTAAGACAAGTCAGATGAAATAATTTATTAGCAAAGAAAACATATTTGAAGAAACTTGTCAATATGACAGATATATTGCTGAAGAAAGTTATAAATTTACATACAGTAGTAATAAGATTTTCACAGTAGTTACAACAGCAAATTTACAATGCCTATAAAATGGTACCAAAGCTATAAATGGATGACTAAGTGCTAGTGGGAAGAACATTTTTACCTCACATTACTAAGCTCAAGTCGGCGTACTTGAAATCTCAACAAAGATGAGTCTGGAGAGCTTAGACACATAAAAATGAGGACATAGGATGAAAGAGAGATGTGTGTGGAGCCTTAGTGTAAATATGCGTACCTCGAAAGATTACAACAATGGAGAGCATGAGCAGACAACTGAGTAACAGACTTTACTTCTACATTCGGCCACAATTCTGGCAGGCATGAGGAACTTGGTTGGCTTTGTATAGAACATAGACAAACAATGATTGAGGTGCACGAGCTGATATGTATATGTAGCAGACTTACAATGTTCATAACTTAATTTCTTATGAGCAGAGAAATGAACCCTTTACCTGAAGTAAGCTGTGGTACATCATACTTTGTAAAATCGAACAAAATTTTAATTTGCTCAGATTGGAACTGAACACTAATTCAGAATATCTACTGATTGATTGGTTCATTAATGTTTGAAAAGAATTAAATTACTCTTCAATTCCATGCATTGCAAAATGAGCAATGAATAAGTTTGACCCGTCACAGCTTACTTCAGCTCAGAGGTTCCGATCTGCACTAATAACAATGGATGCATTTCGAAAATCATATAGAAATTCTAACATTTAAAGGGACTGTACAGTGGAGTTTTGTTTCAAGTGTTTGGAAACAAACATTCTTTGATACATACTTAGTAACATCAAAATTTGAAAAGTTGACCTGCAAAACTGCTATGAAGAAAAAAAAACAAAAAAATATAATTTCTGACAAAGTTACATATTATTTACATACAAATAATGCATCATGTTTTAAAATCAATTTAGAATGGTTCTAATCGAGTACTGAAACTGCTGCACAACAAATGAGCTTATGAATTAGAAGGGAGCTTATGCTTATTAACTCAGAGCAGCTCAGTCCACGATCCCATGTTAGGTTTTTCCCACCAATACTCCCTTACTCATATGCAGTGCAGCAGTCACAGCACTTGGTACCATTTTAAATTTATTGTGAAATATATCCAATGCATTTTTTTGCAGGTAATTCTCACAGAATGCCATAAAAAACAATACATTTTTATTTCCTTCTGTAAAATGTATTCGTCTGACTTGAAGACTCAACAGCTTCAAGAGTTTTCATCCTACTACTTTGAAATGTACCTCATTTGCTGGGAAATTTTAGTATGAACAAGAATTCTTTATTGATTTCTCTTTTGTTTGAATAGTTGAAAGTTGTGTCTGAAAATATGAAGAAAACTGTATAAATATAGAATTTTTTTTAAATGTCACAAAAATAACTTATTTGTTGCTTCAAACTATGTGGCCAACTTCTATTCTTCACATTGAAAACCATAAAATAAGACCAGTCCCATCATTCTAATGCAAAAATTATGTGACTAAACGCTTTTAGAAAACTTACAAAAATCTATATTTTCTAGATCAAATTTCTGGTTTCTGGACACAGAAAATTTAAACAAAATATCCTTCTTTGTGAATATTTTTACTTCATGACTAAAAATGTTGAACAACATTAATCTTATACAGGCTTGCTCAGTAGCAGAATGTGTGAATGGATACCTGAGTGACTGGGAAGGTAGAGCCATTGGTGTCCCTATCGTGGATGAGAATAATTACTCACCACTTAGCACTAAAGAACTTGTCATAGATGAGAATGCTTCCTTACCCCCTTAGCATTAAAGAACTTGTCAAGGATAAGGATACTTCCTCACCACTTAGCACTAAAGAACTTGTCATGGATGAGAATAATTCCTCACCCGCTTCACACTAACAAAAGCAGAAATAAGCACCAGTTCTTATAGTCTGCAAGCACTGGAAAGGACTATACCAAATAATTTAATAGCTTTTTCAAATTTACAGTTGTACCATGATTTTTAAAGTTCTGATCAAAATCATATTGAGAATTTAGGGTAAGAATGACTTTATATAATTTTTCTACGATTTTCTAAATGCACGTGGTCACCTAATTCTTGCATTAGAATGATGGGGTTGGTTTCATTTCATATTTGATGGTTTACAATGTGAAGCATAAAAGTTGGCCATTTTGAAAAATTTCTAGATTTTATAGTTTTGTTCACATATTCATACACAACTTCCAACTTTTCAAACAAAAGAGAAATTAATAAAGAATTTCTATTTACACTGAAATTTCTTAACAAATGAGGTAATTTCAAAGTTGTATGATGAAAACTCTTGAAGCTGTTGGGTCTCCAAGTCAGACAAATACATGTTACAAGGGGAGAAAATAACTTTGAAGTTCTATAAAATTTAAAGTTCTAAAAATGCTCTAAAATAAAAAATGTTATTTTTAAAGAATGGAAATATGATTCAACAGAAATTTGACTAAATAACATTCAACATTATAGAAAAAGATTGCAAGATGTCATGGCAATGAAAGGCTGTGCTACTATTAATATTCTAATAGTGTTTAATTTTTCCACTGTAAAATCTACTCAAGCTTTTCATCATTTGTAAAATTCTTTCATTATATTTGCTAAATTTATTTTATCCTTATATGTACATGAGATAGTGGTATTTTATTTTAGTAATTTTAATAATTATCCTCACAAACAGCTGAGACACATTTTTTTCAACTTCACAATGTTATCATAAATTCATTGGATCCAGGTACCAGGTAGAATGTTCAACACTAGATAATACTACATGTACAAAGTGTGGCTAAAGTCACTTAACCAATTGACAAATTAGGTACACAAAAGATTAAAAATATCTTATTGTTTTTATTTATTTACATAAAGAATGAAAACAAACAATTTTTTTGATGCATCAACTATGAGGAAGAATGTATTTCTACATAATAAATACAGTACAAAATTTAAAGCCTTTCAAAATGACAAAATGTCACTTGCATTTGTCTCATTTATATAAATAATGTAGTAAAATAAAGTTGAGCATTTGAAGGAAATAAACTTTACATAGAAATTAATTATTTCCCCTCCATACATTTATTTCTTTTTTGTAACTAACTTAGACTTTTAGGATTAACTGAGTGACTTGTGTCATGCCCTGTAATTAGAACAATATGTCCAAATTTGCTTAATCTTGCAGTAAGTCACTGTACCCACACATAGAGAGCTAGGACTTGCTGCTGGAGACTCCACACATCGATCAGGGCCCAAGTGTAGCTCGTCAGTCCCAGCAGAAATAGTTGTTGACTCCAAAGAATGAAATTCCTCAGTGGAACCCTGACTGGCTACCAGAGAAGAATGGATTGCGGCACCAGAACACGATTTTATATCGGGGCACTGACTGGGAGATACAAAACACGACTCTGCACTTGATGCAGTGAGGAAAGTTATTTCAGAAGACTTAGAAGAGAGTAACATAAGTGATTCATCAATATGTGTCATAGGATATTTGAAATCCAAGTTACTTGGATGACTTATTGGACTTGAACGATCATAATTCAAAGATGATACAACTGCTGGCGAAAATGAGGACATCTCTGCAGTTACAAGAGAAGGAACTTTATAGGGTATATCAGACAGAGTATCAATATCAGGGTCACAAGTAGTTGAGTTTGTCATTTCTTCAGTAACAAATTTTGAAATATTCTGTTTTGATGTAGAAACTGCATCACTATCATTAGCATCTTCACAAGAAAGTTGACATGAACCACTTTCACAAGAAGGGCGTTTGTCACTTTTACACCAGCAGTCACGTTTTTCACAATCGGGACACAAGGATTGCCGTGAGGGTGAATTAAACTTGATGGGGGATAAGTTAGGTGAAGAGGGAAGTACAGGATTTCTGTTAAGAAAAAGATCACCAAGTTCATTGTAATCAGTGGGTGACAGGCTGCAAAGAGGACCATAATGGGAAACTTCTTTCAAGCTCAAATTCTTTTCCTTTAACCCTAACTCAAAGTGTACTGGTGACTGAGGAAAATTCCCATCAATGGGAGAAATGCTCCGTAGTTCAAAGCAACTAGTCACTGATGAGGATTTTTGAGTTGACATGGCAGGCACAACTGTGGAATCCAAAGTTGGTTCAGTTTGATTCGAGATGTTATTTTCAACACACTCAGCAGTTGGAGAATGGCTTCCACAACTTACAACCTCAGAAAAGTTTTTGGGTGAAGTTTTCAAACTACTTTTCAGAGACGGACTCGAAGACGTGGCTTCCTCACTGCTGAAAAGAAGGCGACGTCTGAGGGAGATGTTGCCAAGAGTCGATAAGTCTTCATTCTCAGCGTCACTGGTATTTACATTGGTTGACTGGCTGTGTAATGACAACAATGATTCAACATGAGGAGGAAGCACAGCAGGATATGACAGGTTTGTCTGACATGCAACTGAAACACCACTATGATATTTAACAGAATGCTTAGAAAATGATGGACTCATAAACTGTTGCCCTCCAGATCGACTGTCAACTGAACGAGGGGTGTGAAGAGAATTGGGTATAATACTATACTTGCATCTGTCACTTTGATCAGTGAATCTGCTTTTAGGAACAGAGTTTGTCCAAGGACTCGGGAGAATACATCGCCGAGAAAAGAATTTTTCAATTGCTTCTTGGGCTCTTCTTTCATATTCTAAATCATGTGGAGAGTCACAGTAGTTCTGAGGAGATGTTAATTCTATATGAGCAGGATTCAGCAAAGCCATTTGCTCAATTGACCATCTAAAATCGGTACTCCGCTCACTCATTGAATGAGGAGATATGACCTCTTTGAACAGAGAGGGACTGACTGTAGGCATCTGCAAACTGTCAGTACATGAGTCAAATGGATTTATAGTGCTTTGATCAACAAAAGGGAACTTGTCTATAGGATCACATTTTTCCGCATTACTAGACCTCTCATATCGTCCTGATGAAGACTGAGGTGTTGGTGTAAAATGCTGCTGTTGACAAGCTCCCTTAGAATAATTGGACTTGGAAGCTTTAGATGGTGTAGATGCAGTGTGGAGTGATGATGGTGAATCAATATCAAATCCAGTTTCTTTACAAGAAATTTTTGGCTTTGCATCAGAATCGAGTTCATGAGATAGTGGGCTAAATGGTAGCTGTGTGCTGCTGTCTGCTATTTCAGGAGCAGAAATAATTGTTGTACTAAATAAATTTTGCTTAACTGGAGCATGTATTGTGTTAGAAGCTGTAACTAAAGCATTAGAGTACTCGGATACATTAGCACAGGAATTTCCTCCTACATCTATACCTCCCTCCATTTGTGAACATTGGCTATTATCACCCAAGTAGGAATTTTCAATATCCATTCCATCCACAACTTCTTGCACATGCTGGGTGATATTTTCTACAGAAGACATTTTCACATCAATGTGCAGTTTCTCAAGAGTTTGTCTCAGTTCAGCTAAACTTAGTTTACGACACTTTAGGCAACTGAAACTTGTATTGAAATGGTTCTTAGAGGATTCTGTCACAACATGTGATGATTTATTCTCACTGACAAAAACTTGTGCACATGTGCATAAAACAGGAAGGCTTTTATCATTCATTAATAAAAATGACGTTCTCATCTCAAATTCTGGGGGTTTAAAAAGAGCTTCATGATTGTTATCAAAAAAAGAAATGTTACCCACAGAAGCTTCATACTTCTCTAATTGTCCAGCTAAAAAAAGGGCAACAATGTCAGGGCTATCCTGCCAGCCAACTGACAAACGGCCCAACTGGGAATATTCCAAAAAACTGCTTGCTTTAGAAACATTAGGTACACTGGGAGATACAGGTAAACTACTCAAGATAGGAAGAGAGTCCTGTGAGCAGTCACTGTTGCAGTATTCTAAAGACGATTGTTCACGTGGTTTTGCTTGGAAGGCCGCACAATGAGTAGTTCCATCCATCCAAAAGTGTGCCTCATCTTTTCTCATTTTATGAACAATTATTTTCAGGAAATCTGAAAATAGAAAAAATTGATAATCATAAGACTTAAGATAATATTGTAGAAAATTTTCAGGTACTTTTCCAAACATTAAACAATTCAACAAATGTGGAATTTTAAATTATTCATAAAACATGAATGACATTCAAATCTCTGATCATACAGTAAAGTGAAAATAGAGATGTCAATGAAAGTTCTGTTGGAGCAAATACCAGTCTAGTCATTCAATACAGGGCTCTAATAGGGGAATTATCATTAGGAGTAAGGGATGAAAAGGATTTCCCTGAAGACCTTTATCAATTGTTTCCTACTGACAAATTCTATCCACAATAATTTTCACACTATATGACATGTCTGAATCCTATTTCTTTACCCTTTTATAAACTATAACACATAGGTAATGGTTGTGCTAAAGCAGATCACATTTCTTTACTTGAAGAATGTTACGTGAAACGATCATCTTGAAATATAGAAAAAAATTAATAATAAAAAATGTGTTCCTAAAAGAATTTTTTAAACATTACCTATATAGTGAACAGACTTAATTGGGATAAAACTTATGACATAATAAATCTTAACCTGAATGTTTTGCTGCAGCATTGGCCCACTCTGCTCTGGTTGTCAGTAGACATGAAATAGGTAATAATTACACAAGCCCTTACCACTATTGATTATTATGAACACATATATTGACAGCAGTGAAGGAGAAACTATAATATAGGGATAGAAAATTACAACATATACTAACAAGGTTTTATAAATATTGGGGAAATACAGCATCATAAATAGATGAAATGTTTCTAATTGAATGTATCAAAACTACCATAATGCAGGGCTACTCAAGACATCAAGGGTAATGCAGGACTGGTGGTCCATACTGCATACTGTGCAGCCCCGTGTTTTGAATTTCTCAAATTCAAACTTGGGCAATAAAAGTTGACAATTTTATCACACATTTGGGTTAGTACACTTTAAAATTAATTAATTCAAACCTTAAAAAAACATTAAGAAATTAACCTACCCATATATTTAGATTTTTCAAATTTTGTGGTCCTGCTTAGGTCTGGGGAGAAAAAATGAAAAATCTTGTCAAAAAATTTTCCCTTTCTTTGCAGCTATAATTTGGGTATAGAACCAGATTACTGGAAATTATCTTCTAAATATATGGCACCCATTTCCACAAGCCATGACAACTTGAGACACCATGGCAAAGTAACTCAAGACAACTCATTTAATATGCTGCATTTGATTTATAATAAATTATTTGACCTCATTTGACCACAAAAACACAAATGATCATTTTTATCCCAGGTGATTAGTATTTACAGGTTTTTGTGCAACAGCACTGCACAAACACTGCCTCTTGATCAGGAGTGAACAGGCATGGAATGAATTTTGCATTAACTTATCTGATGTAAAAATTTTTAGCACTGGGCCTGGCATGAGACAACATAGTTCACAAATTTTATCGTTAGCACACTTCTTTATCCTCATGAACAAGCACATGATTTTTTGTCCACATTTCCATCAGTTCTGAATGTAAGAGGCAGGCATGGACATTGAATGTTTCAGATGGATTCAAATCAGATTGACAGATTCAGATCAAGATTTGATTGCGTTAAAGTTTAGATGTCGTTGCAATTGTGATTTATAACTTTATATACAGTAGACTACATACAAACTACATCTGACNATTTAAAAAATCAAAGAAGTCGTAAAACTTGTTCATAACTTCCATCCATCACTGCCATGTTGGAAAATTTTCAACATCAAATGGATAATTCTAAAGCATGCTTTTAAAACTTTTTTGTAGGTGTCGTGAGTTGTCACAAATGCTGGTGCAACTTGGGACTATTTTTCTTTTATTACCAAGTACATTTAGTAGCAAAAATTTGTACATACCATTTCATAGAATAAAAAACATACAAAATGCCTATGAACTTGACAAAAATATTACATGATAAAAAATTCAGAATTTTATGAGAGAGAAGTCTCTTCTCCTGATCAAGGTAGGAGGAGAGACTTTTGAGCTGTCACTGTTACAACATTCTACAGACAATAGATTACTTGGTTTCGCTTGCATAGTAACACAATGACAAGTTCCATCCATCCAAAAGTGTGACTCCTTTTTTTGATAAACCACAATAATTTATTTGGTGAACGTTATGTGAAACAATAAAAAAATGCAGACAAGAAATTTGTCACTCAAAGATTTGTTTCTTTTCTCCGTTATGTCATACAAAAATTTTATTTCAACATTCAAATCATTTACCACATTTCTATCCCTTTTGCACTTATTTTCTTCAACTCATTAGAAAAATAACCCTAATTAGCTGCTTTTACACACCAGTTTTTTTTCACTACAATTGTCTGTTGATTTTGCTCTTTTCCACTCCAGTTATATTCACGTATTAGCATTCGATGATCAGTTGTGAGATCAAATTCATATTCATCTACATGCATCCCAGTCACACCCTTTCTTAATTCAGAGTGCACTAACAGAGTCAGATACACTTTTACATGATGCACAGCATTCCCAATTGTAACATTAAGATTTCCAAACTTATCTCTTTTACAAAACAAATTTAATCAATTCCTGTTCATTAGCATTGCCATTCTCACCAATTGTTCAAACATGGCAATTCATATCACCAATTACATTCGCTGGGCATCTTTATGTTTTTGTGCAATTCTTTCAATCCCAGCATACTGTTTGCCTGCCACCGGTATAGCATACAATAAGAATAACATTATTTCTTCTCATTTTTTCACATCTAACTACCGAAATGCCTTCATACTCAAAAACATTTCCAGCCTAAATTTCTTTCAATTTTCACTCTAAACCATTGTCAAGTCCTCGAGATAGCGGTTTTTCTCCTCTCCCTGACGTACGATCCCGCGTAATCGCTACACTTCGCCGAGCGGGCATTATGGTTGCGAGCCAGTGTGTGCTCACGAGCTAGTGTAATTTCAAGTTTATTTTGATGAGCTGAGTTTTATGTTAAGTTTTTAGGTGCTTATCTCAATTTAGCAGCTAGTAAATCTTTAAAATTTGAGAACCAGTGTGCCATCGTAGTCATGACGCTGGGCAAGTTGCCAGTTTGTGGCAATTCATGTATAGCCTGAGACAATTTTAAATGCTTGATGGCGGCTTGATTTAGCACCACATTAATTACCTTGTCATTCAGTATATCCATCAGTTTAGTAGCTTTCAGTCAACTCAATACTAGAAACCCTTTCTCCCTCTAATTGCCAAGTCAGTTTAAGTTAATAAAGTAGTCAAGAGACCAGAAGAACCAGAAGATGGAGTGCCAGAATCCAATAAATTTTTCAAGTATTTATTGACAGCCTAAACGCCATAGCCCTTTGCCATCTGCAAATTCAGTGCAGCTCACTAAACTGGTTGTCACCTTTTATCTTGCCTACAATGCCATGGGCACCCAATGGTAGGTATACCTGTGAAGAAGCTTTACAACCTAAACTTTTGCTCTCTTGTAATGGAAATATTTTGCTTGTTGACCAGAGTCCAAGCTCTGATTTAAGGTTACCAATTATGTTAAAAATGTTTCCTTTTGTGTGTGTCCAGACTTGTAAGTTTCTCTATGATTCATTAGAAAATTAAAACTCTTGCCTGAGACCTGTGAATGCTTTGTTATATTGAAACACAAATACTAGAGCCTAAGCAGTTTTCATGTTTTTCAAGTTGCGTAACATAATACCAGTATTACCACAGCTGTGATTTAATGCCCTTTGGGTTGCCAGTCATTTTATTGATAAATTCCCATGTTCTTCATGTCTTGCCTCATAGTTCTAATGTGTTCTAGTATTGCCGTGATTGTGATGTAGAAAATGTTTTATTTCAATCAGCTCCTTATTTTAAGGTTAGCTTATTTATCCTTAGCTTATCCAGCTAGGGATCTTTATTTTAGGTAATCATTCGTCCTTAGAAATGTGTTTTATGCTAATAAAAACTAAATAAACACGGACATGTTGTTGCCAGTAAGCTTACCTCCCTGCGGAGATTTGATGTGGAAGGCGTGTTCTTACATTAACGTGTTTAGCTTGGATTTCTACCTACTATTTGGGGCTTAAATCTACCTAGTTTTTCAGCATGTACAACAATAAAGCATCCAAAGCCCAGGTTTCCTTCCCCTTGGATGGGACAACCACTCTTCATAATCAATCCAACTCCTCCACCCTTTTTCTGTTACATAACCCATTGTCATCAATCATTTGATACTTATTTTCTATGCACACTAAGTTTACACTACCTGGCATCTGAATCTCTACTATAAGAACACAACCTAGTTCACCTTTCTCTATTAACGAATGAGATCATCCAGCTGGTATACATGCCATCCATGTGTCCAAACATAAACTTGGTTCACAAGACACAAAAGAATATGAAAAAAGAAAATTTTTGAATAAGAAACAAGATAATCAGTCAAAATTGTCTGAAAAGCAGAGGATTGCAGAAATTATGCAGCAGGCTGAACGGGAAGAATATAAGTGTCAACACAAGAAGGTGCAGAGATTAATCTGAGGCTAGTTTGAAAGATGAGAGAATCCAAGTTGAAAAGCTGAAAGAAGAGGACCAGAGGGAATAAAAAATGGAGGCAAATTTATTCAAAGAAATAACAGATCCAATGAAGTAAATGTGCATGAATTTGAAGTTAATGGTGACACAGTGAGTGAAAGGTTGCAAATGATGAAATCAGTATAAGACTTTTGAGAAGACACAGGAAGAATGAAAGAACAAAAAGTGCTGCAGGTGTTGGAAATCTTCAGATAGGTGAATATGAACTACAAATAGAAGATGAAATTTCATGTGAGGAGATTACAAGTTTTTCATAAAAGATGATGAGTAGGGAAGCTAGTGAAACTGATAATATTCCATGTAAGTTCTACAAACTTGGGTATGAGTGTGGTAGTCATGCTGAAATGTTAGTTTAATGAGATATGGAGGAAGAACAGGGTTCTAGATGTGT
>VOMN01034242.1:0-18643 GCA_014899125.1 Orchestia grillus | reverse complement strand
TGAAAACCAGTCAGCGTCACGAGATTCGAACCCGCGGCATCATTGCCTTGGCAAGCACGTTCAGGGCTGCGACCTCTCGCCACTTGCCCACTCCGCCACAGTTGAGCTAAAGGACTATCAATTATATATAATGGTATGAAAGTAGAATTTATTCATGAGAGTTCAAGAGCAAATGAAAGGGAATACTTTGCTCACGTTCAGGAAATTGAGACGTGTCTGATAAGAAAATAGGAGAGGAAAACCCCTATAAAGAGTAGACAGAAAGAAAGAAGGAAAAAAGAACATGGCGCATAAAAGACTTGATTGAGAAGAATATAGAAAAATGGGTGGTGTAGGTACGAATTGAAAAGACAGGCGGATTGAATCGCAAGGTGAAGTTTGAAATGAAAATCGACTGTTGAAATAAGAATTGGAAGCTGGATTGAAGTCAAAAGGTTGGATTGAGAGATGAGTGTTAGATTAGATAACGAAGTGATAGTGTCTTGGAGTAGACAGGATTTGACAGAAAAAATGGTCAGGGAAGGCATAGTTCACGATGGCTTTGACAAAGTTGAAACGAGCATAGTGTTTCTAAATGATTTGTCACTAGTACTAAAAAGCAGTAGTTCTTGATGGGGAAGCTCCAGTAAATACGTAACTCGCACTGACGCCCCTGTTCATCAGTGGTGCATGGTTAAAAAAGTGACAATATTGAAGCACCTGTTCAAGGGAAAAACTTTTATTAATAGTTGCACGAAATTTTTTAACAATGTGCAGCCAGGTAGCTGGATGACGCCCTGACAGGCGATTTTTGACGATGCACTCGCACGTAACAGAAAATACGCTAAAGAATGTCACCTCAATCTTGAACAAGCAAATGTTGTGGCACAGAGTGAGCAAATTGTGAAACTTAGAAAATGGCAGAATCAATGAGAATTCGAAAAATGACGCGTAAAATCGAAAGATTCTTAAAAATTTCGATCACTGCATCGGATGCAGGCCAAACTCAGGAAGGCAGAAAGAGAATTTTTTTATGTTCCCGGTGAATGTACGCAGACCTGTTCGATGAATCCGCAGCCAACATATGGCACGCATGCAGTTAATTCAGCACATACGTGTGGCACGCATGCAGTTAATTCAGCCCATACGTGTGGCACGCATGCAGTTAATTCAGCACAAACATGTGGCACGTACTCAGTTAATTCAGCACAAACGTGTGGCACGCATGCAGTTAATTCAGCACAAACGTGTGGCACGCATGCAGTTAATTCAGCGCAAACGTGTGGCACGCATGCAGTTAATTCAGCACAACCATGTGGCATACATGCAGTTAATTCAGCACAAACGTGTGACACGCATGCAGTTAATTCAGCACAAACATGTGGCACGCATGCAGTTAATTCAGCACAAACGTGTGGCACGTATGCAGTTAATTCAGCACAAACATGTGGCACGCATGCTAAACCAGCGGAGGGCGCACCAAACGAAGTGACTAAGTTTATTCTGCAGGGAACCTTGTATTGTAGCATTTAGTTGTACTGTAGCAAAATTTTCCATGCGGTTTCAAAATTCATCAAATTTTTCCTACGCAATACCGAGTCGGATAAGATAAAATTTAGGTGGGAGTTTTAAATATTTTGCACTTTTGAGGTTCTAGTAGAAGTAAAGGTGATGAAAATATGGCTAGAGTAAAAATATTGATTAATTTGATAGTTTTTTAAAATGTGAGCTGCAAGGCCTTGTTGTTTTCTGACCATTGCCATCACTCTGAAATAAAAGGGCGGCCACACATCACAACCATTCCCACCAGCCTGAAGTGAAAGGGCTGGCCTTTATTCCAACCTTTACGAGCTATCTGACTTAAAATACCGCTCATAACCCAAACCATTCGCAAGTTTTCTCATGTGAAAGTACCGCCACACATCTCAACCTTTTCAATCATTCTAAAGTAAAAGTGCTGGCACATATCCCAACCTCTCCAAGCTCTCTGAGGTAAAGATCTGGTCCACATAGCAACCTTTCCAAGCTGTATGAATTAATGCGCCGCACACAACCCAACCGTTCCAAAGTTTCTAAAGTTAAAGTGTCATCACGTATCCCAACCTTTCTAGTCAATATAACGTAAAAGTGCTGGCACATATCCCAACCTTTCCGAGCTCTCTAAAGTAAAAGTGCCGGCACAAAAATATTTGAAATCAAGCAGGCGGTGGATGGCCTTTAGAGCTCGATATGTCGTCACCTACACTGTCGCTCAACACGGCCGTCCCTAAAAATGAAAATCAGCCTTTGAATCGCTGCTCACAGAGTCGCTCGGCCAGCCTGTAGGTGTGGCGGGCGCTCGGAAATTGTGTCTGCTTACGATTGTGTTTTTGTTATTGGAGGACGCAAACTGTCGGCTGTGTACAGTAGCGGTTTTGCTTGCAATGATTGCAATGATTTAGTACGGTTTTATTTGCGTTTGTATTGATTATAGTGATTCAGGATGGTTTTGTTTGTATTTGAAATGATTGTTGAGGAATATTGTTAGGAATGATGAAGGTAAGTTTTGCTTATGATGTTACTGATAAGTTGTATTTGTACTGAAGCTGATATAACAATAGTTTGTAGTGACGCTGATAACTATTCTTTATAGGCATGCTGAATAGAATTGTCTGTGAAGAAGATGCTGATAAGTGTTGTTTGAAATGATGCTGATAAAAATATTATTTACTGTGGGACGGATAAAAATTGTTTACTGAGGGGTTCATGAGTATCGTCCGTTATATTAGAACTGATTGCTAAGCTCTTTCCCTGGAAGTAAAATTAGGAGTAAATGAGGAATGAAATGGGAGCGAAACGTGGAGTAAAAAGGGAAATAAAACCCTTTTATATACATATTGTCTACAAAGCTCAGTGATACTGGCACGTGTTGTTGGTCAATTAATTAATGTGATTTTTACAGGGAAAATATACCCGTGAAGTTATTTTCGCCTGCACGTGCAGTGTGCGCGAGTTAAAAATCAGTCACTGCTTTCACTTAGTGAAAGCATACATTCATAAGCTTTCATTACGTTTGCTCAAATTTCGACGCAAATTTCAGTTCAAGGATCCCACATATTTTTCACCGTTTATAAACGAGCGAAACGAAAATATCCATCAATTAGCTGCAAAATCCCTTGAAGAATTAATGAGACTCGGAATCTTAGCAGTAAGAACTAAAACAAAAAGTTTGCGCACGAAGTTCAAGAACTGCGGAGCGCGACCTAAACAAACAAATTTCTAAATGAGCGAATGCCACATAGACGGAATTTAAAACAGAATTACGTGAATCCTATCATACACCATTCACCTAAAGAATAATTTACATTATCGACGGAAGTCACCTCTAATTCGAGAAAAAAACAAGTTAGGATGCAACATCTCGCTGCATCATAACTGTCAGAGCAAGTGGCAGCAACGACTGTGTTAACAGCACCAACAACAGCATCAACAAAATCAGCAACTACAACCACAACAATAACAGGAGAACAGTAACAGTTACAACAGGAGGAGTTACAGTGGCATTATCAGGAACAGTACCAGCAGCACCAGCAGCAACAGCACCAGCAGCAACAGTACGAGCAGCACCAGCAGCAACAGCACCAGCAGCAACAGCACTAGCAGCACCAGCAGCAACAGCAACAGCACTAGCAGCACCAGCAGCAACAGCAGCCAGCTCAGCACAAGCACCAGTTCGAATAGCCTTCAAGATTTGAGCGTGGAATATCAGCATGTAACACAATTTTTGTTCCAGGAATTAAGAACAATTTTCTAACAGCTTTCTTAGCAAAACATTAGAAAGTGTTCATTATTCGCTTGAAATTATGCCCTTTTATTGTATTTATTTCTGGTTTTACATATATTGAAAATAAGCAAGTGTGAAAATTCTCAGACTTAGCCAAAAAAGGGAAGTACTTGGATTAAAGTCATTTTTTCATTTTGTTTTGTTACAAAAAAAAACATTATGGCTGTAATCCCCAAACTTGACGAAGTTAAATTTTGTTACATGGAGTAATCTTAATGCAAACCTACCCCAAACCACGTCCTTTTTATTAACTGCTGTCCAATATAAGGTTATATCCCGTAAACTACTTTCCAATGCAAGGTTATATCCTGTTAACTGCAGACCAACACCAGGCTACCGGTATGTCCTGTGGACTGAAGACCAACGCCAGGCTACCGGTATGTCCTGTGGACTTCAGACCAACACCAGGCTACCAACATGTCCTGTGGACTGTAGACTAACACCAGCCTATGAGCTGTTTAAAGGGATCGATCGCTCTCCCTCTTTTTATGAAGGAAAGTTCACATTGAAGAAAAGGCGCGTGTGATTCACTGGCGTCAGTTTTTAAGCGAATATTTTCGTTGGGCTACCACCATTGGCTATCGATTACATGGCGTCCAATGGAGTAGAAATTTATGAGTTATAACTGCGAGGGAGAAGACTTTTGACCATCGCAATAGCACCACAATCTTTATCGCTTTCAAAAGGATATAAATTTAGTTACAAAGATGAGCCAAGCCATCCGATCAAAAAGGGCCTTATATCTTCACGCTTGTTTTACCAACATATCCACGTTACTTTACACGTTGGCCTCGCATTTGGAAACAGAATTTCTAAAAATTGGATTTTCCCAGTTTTCTGACATCAGTGTCCGAAATTAGGATTCGTTTTCGCATTTGTGCCATGACTAGCACTGCAGGAAAATGGAACTGAAATCCAAACTTTACCGATTAGAAATACAGGTCAAAATTCACGAAGATTCTCGTTTCTAATTGAAATCAGTACTTCGTATCTAAAATCTCTCCTGTGAGGAAATGTTCTGGTGTCTTTTTAAGACTAAAAAGTACTGGGTCATCTTCATACACTAGTACAAAGGATGTCTTTCTAAGACTCTACTAAGCACTGGTTCAATGATGATTTTAAATGTGTTTTCAGTTTTAAAACTGTTTGGGTAATAGTATATCGTGGTAGAATTAATTGTTCAAGGACTGCTGTATTTACTGCTTTTGAATAAAATGTTGAGGGAATTTTTTTCAGAGCAACGAAATCCTGCGTTGAAAAAGTGAAATTCAGATCTGAAAAACCAACTGTCATACTCCGTTCCTTCTTCAATGCGGATATTTTGATAACATAAAATCATTTTTGTTGTACAAAAACTTAATTTGGATTCTATTCCTGTGCTTACCGGAATTAAGCACAGTGACAAACTGCAATCTTTCTCAAATTATTTACTTGAATATGACAAAAAATAGTTCATGCGACGCGAATAATTAGAGCAATCCAAATACGGTGACAAAAACCTGCAGTTATTTAGGTACGTAAATGTATTACTTCCTTGATTAAAGTGATTGTTAAACTCGAATATTAAAATTTGAGAAATGAAGGTTTTCCGCATATATTGGATCAACCTTACAGCATAAACAAAGTCAGTGCAAGATGAGTTCATTAAAAACTGTGAAATTCGTGTTACTTTCCAGTATCAAATAAGGCTGTTCCATTTGTCCCTGCACGGCATCCACAGGTGGAAGTAATGAATCCAACCGCAAGTCTCAATTCTGAAGATTAATGTACTCTTCATCAGTGAACATAGTTGTGTCTATTTGAACTCTATTTATTCGAGAACAGTATCTCAGTGAAGTTTCTCCTACTTTAAAATGCATAACTTATTATTCTTCGTTAACAACCTTCGGTATTTCTAGAAAATTTGAAAAATTGGTCAAATAAAATAGTTCGTTTTTTATCCGAAAATTTCTTTCCAAAAAATTTCGTTCACAATTTTCAGTACTCCTAGGAAATTAAAAACAAACGCTGAAATAATAGCTCCCTCTGTCAAAAAAAAAAATTCTAAAAAATTTCGTTACGAATTTTCGATGTTTCTAAAAAATAACAAAAAAATTGGTAAAATCAGAGCTGATTTTATGTCCGAAGAATCCCCGGTCCCCTAGTGCCATTTGGCGACAGCGGACTTGAAAGCACAATGACGAGCGCGAGTTTGGATTGCAGAGAGCGGTCCGGGTAGAAAAATGCACTCTAAATGTTTCTGTTCTTTTAAGTGTTGTTGATTCCATGCCCTGGATTTTCCATGTTTGATGACGAAATTGATTGGTGTCAACAAACACGCATCGGTTTGTACCCAAGCAAAAACCATGTATTTGAAACCTGTATTTTCTGGATTTGAAACGATTGGAAACGTTGGTAAATATAATACTCATAAACACAGATTTTGACACGTCTAGGTGTTCAGGTATGATGGCAACGTGACGGGTTTGCCAGATAGGTGAAATTGAATTTGCTCAATGATAGTTATCATATAGAACTGACTAACTAATTTAAGTCAACAGGTTTGCCAATGTAGTAAATCTTCAAGCCGATCTGCCGACCAGGGCACAAACAAATCTCGCACTCAGTTATTCACAGTAGGTCTAGTAATTGGTTCTATGTGTCATGGAATTACTCGGGTAAATTTTGACATTCGTTGATGCGTCAACCATGACCCATTAGCTCAGTGCTGTAGTGGCAAGCAGCGTGTGAGGGTATGCTTGGCTATATGATCCCACGTTGAATAAATACTTCGAGTGTTGCTCAGCAACAAAGTGTCATTTGACTAATTTACCATAGATTGGTAAATTAGTTTAGATTAACACTAATGTGTTCCTCACAAGTAACAATAAATTGAAATTGGTGTATAGAAATTCTATAGACGACGGTGTATCACTAGTTATGTAGTGTTTGTATTGAAGCTATGAAATATCATTCACTATCAGCCGATTTCTAGAACTAATAGGTAGTCAGAGTAAGTGAGGCATTCGAACGAAATACCGTAGACTTACAGTTAAAGTGTTTGGGTGGATCCACTTTCGTATACATATGTATTGCACATGACCGAGGAAAGTGGGTCATAATATATTTTTAGCGCGTATTGGTAAGTAGGTTTTGAGAAAAAATCATGGCACACTTAAATGGGTTTGAGAGGCATCCGATTTTTCATGAGTCTACAGTTTTCAGAATATTTCGAAATTTTTCAACAATAATACGCTCTTAGCGTTTCCGTGATGGGATATATGTTCTGCGTGATTCCTTAGTTCAAAGGAAATTGAAAATGGCTCACTGATGTCTGTTTCTCAAACTATATTTCTCATGACATGAAAAATAAGCGAAACTGTGATAAGAATGTAACATTATATCAGTTGAGTTAGATCAGTAACCGAGTCTTACGAAGCTTGAGGAATAGCATTTTAACTTGAAGATATTTGGTTTGAAGTATGTAGAAAATTTTCGCATGTGCCTAAAACTCTGTGGAAACATGAGACTTAATTCTAAGTTTTTAGAATTTTTTGTGTCGAGGATCTGCACACAATTGTAAGTAATCTGAGTCTCAGAACAAAGGTACAACCGCAGGTGTAGTTTGGTGTTTTAATTCACGATTTAAAATTACCTGAGCAAATTTCTATTAAATTGAAATTTATTGAAGCCTTCTATGTTACTAAATTCTAAGTTTTGCACAGAGAACTAGGCCAAGAACTGAACTAAAACTGAAGTCCTGAAGCGCTGAAAACTCAAAGGAAACACTTCAAACTACACGAAAGACAGACGTAAGCTATCGATCCCATTTTGCATCGCCCCCAGTGTTCCTATATCCTCCCATGTTGCGGTAAGACAGAGTAATATGTTAATCTCCACGCGTAAAGCAACGCCAGCTCGTCAGTATCCTGGCACTGGACAGCAACGCCAGCTCGTCAGTATCCTGGCGCTGGACACCAATGCAAGCTCGTCAGTATCCTGGCACTGGATAGCAACGCAAGCTCGTCAGTATCCTGGCACTGGATAGCAATGCAAGCTCGACAGTATCCTGACACTGGATAGCAATGCAAGCTCTTCAGTATCCTGGCACTGAACAGCAGATGGTGGAAGATATGTTAGTTCTTTTGCATTCCTCATTTTTAGCCGATCCTTCACAGCAGTATTTCACATCCCGGGTTCCTCGGGAGCCTTAGGTTCCGCGAAAGGTCCCTCAAGCACTGCAAGAACAAGTGAGCTAAGCTAATGCAATTTTGAATTTTTATTTGATTCCACATACGTAGTGTTACTAAACACCGCAGTATATTCTTGGTTATTGTAATAGTGTAATAGTATCATGTATTATTGATTTTGATACTAAACGAAGGGGGTACGCAAGGGTAGAAAGGTTGAGACGCCCTGCCTTAGTTGATGTCACAAGAATGAACTTGAAAGTAATTTGTGGTCTCCAAGTTTTATAGATAAAAAATGACAGTCCAGCCAAACCGCGCATTCAATCGGTGTTGGGTAATTATTGACGAAAAATCCCCTATTTTCATGTTTGTGCCAAATAGTGTGCTATGTCACTAACACGCCAATTAATGATCTCATTTAGCTTCCATTCATGTATCATTCAGCGCAGGATTATCTAATAAATCGTAATTGTTGTTGGAGTATATATTGAATGTTTGTTGAATAACATATTAAACTATGTTCGCTATTTTGTAAAAAAATTCATTCGAATTCTATATTTATTTATTTTTAATAATTTTTATACATGATCACATGCACATGAAAAGAGTTCAAAAGGTGTGTCAGGGTCGACTCACCTGTACTTAGGATCTTGCTCTTTAGAACCAACTCCTTGTTATTAAGGTAACAGCTATAAAAAATGAGGTGAAAACGTAGGTACAGTATTACACATCTATTACCTTTTGCCTGTTGACTTAAGAAGGACATAGTAAATCATTAGGATAAACTGAAAATTTTCAAGGGCTAAGAAATCATTCGCATCAACGAAGCATTACCTAGATAATGTAAGCCCAAGTCAGCGCATTGTCTAGATTGGGTAGATAAAGCTCTTCAAATTCGGGGAACAGAAGTCAAGAAGTTCTATTAAAATAAAATCTTTCAAACTGAGGCCAATTGAGCCATTAAATTATATGCATTAAGGTTTTTGAACTGAGAGCTGACTTCATCATAAAATAAAGGAAAAACCAAAAACTCGGAACTTATGTTCAATTTGTATAAAAAGTTAATAGTTTTGCCCTCCACAATAATTTCTAACTTAACTCGAAACAACCAAGAGGCCTTCTCGGGAGCCGAACAGATCTACCCTGTGTGACTGACCAGTTGGTGATTCCTTTTGGTCGGAATGAAGGCAACAAAAAGAGAGAAATTCTTACAAGGATCGCCGTGATCGTAGGCCAGGCCGCTGAAGCGCCAGTGTGCAACACAACGCGACACAACAGTTGTGCCAATAGAGCAAGGGATGATCCTGTCGCTTGTGTTGACATGTGTTTGGCCGAACGCCTCGCTGGTATTCCGGTGGACACAATTGCTCGTACCGCACCCAGCCATTGTGGGATGCTTTCCTCGAGCTCACAGAATAATAAAAAGCCTTCAGGTCTAAAAGCGGCCGCGACAGCCTTCTGGGCTTGGCTCCTACGCCGCTCCCCGACCGAGGTTTAAAATCTCGAGGGAATCCAAAAAATTTAGTTAGGTGACGATCTTAACGTGCTGAACGATTATCGAGAGTTATCGGAGGCTCCAGAAATTAATTGATCTCTTTTCGTAAATTGAATGAATCGTACATGGTTGACTGAAAGTTAGAATTTTAGTGTCTTTCGCTAAACGTTGCATCTTGTTTCTGTTCTAGCATATGCCTCACACGAAATGCAAATCACTCATTACTCGTCCATCTTCCGTTTGTTTCTCATAATACGTGAGCAGAAGGATGCGTCATCCTACCTATCCTGACAAGAAATAGTTCGAACAAACTCCATGACTGCAGATCATCACTCAGAAATCATTTGCTTTGTCACTAAAGAATACGACATTGGAGCGCTGACCAAATCCTAATAATCGCTTGCTTCAACCCAATTCATTTTCATCACCTAAGAACAATTTTATCCCGATCGACCTGAATTGATAGCCAAATTAATCGAAGACAACTTTTGAGGTACGAGCTCTATTGTGACTTATTCTTTCTCATTGATGTTACAAAATTGCCTCGTAAACTTCTCACGGATGCACTCCTTAATCTATTTTGCAAACGAGCATCGTTGCAGTTGACAGAACTCCACAACATGATATGAACCTACTCGTGCGAGTCATGATTTGCTCTCTAGCTACACTGTACGACGTTAACAAGAATCTGGTATTTCTGATGTACACAAATACTTTCTGGCACTTCAGACTATCACACTTTGAGGGGCGATAATAGTGTTATAAACATCTCGCAGATCAGAGTTTCATGGACACTAACGGTATTTTAGTTGTCTAACAAACACTGTTGCAGCACTTTGGCTAATTTGCTAATTTGGCATACATTTGCAACACTACATTATCTACTGATGTCGTAGATTATAATAAAAGTATCAAAAATTTTCCGTTGGATACTTCTAGTAAATCCGCGATAGGTTATCCACATCAACAAGGAATCTTTTCCACCCAAAATCTTAGGAACTTTAGGTAGCACAATCATTCCTTGAGCTCAGATCCCTGTCTTATTCAATCCTTGTTCTTTTCTTTCACTCAACTAACTTATAAGAGAGTCTAATAATCATGTCTTCTTAAAATTCATTCAAGAAATCATTCATATACATATTACCAGATTAAAACCATGCTTTATCGTTTAGATGTGTTCTATCATTCACGTCACAAGCTTCGGTTCTATTTTTTTGGCAACGCTATATCATAGTTTCATCCTAACGATTTAACATCGAGGGCTCGTCGTATCTAACGTGTTCGATGTCCTCCGCCTATGTTATGTGACTTACCTAACAAGGCTCGCTGATCGCACTCGACCCACCGTGTAACCTCCGGTTGTCTTATTCGACTTATCCTATTAGAGGGTTCGATAAAAGAACGTTCAGGAGAGAGGGTCTGATCTGCGGTCGCTGGTGAGGCCCCAGCCAACTGTTTGCTCGAGGCTTAGTCTTTGGAGGGCCCTTCCTTCTCATTGCTTAAATCCCGTGAGCCTGTTTGGCTTATCCCGAGCTCGGGATACGGACACTGTAGTCTGGTGTTGGGGAGGGAAGGGCGAGCCACTTTTATGGGTTTGTGTAGAATGGTGGTTTCGAAGTGATCCGTCTCAGAGGTGAAGTTCAAAACTGTACGTTCTGTCTTGCTTTAGAGCAGAACACCGCACCCGCAACCCTAAAGATCAGCCATCCGATGTCAATTGAACAAGAGATCTAGACATGCATGGTGGTCAATCATTGCAGAAAAGGAAACGGCTAAAATTGAATTGAAGTTTCTTGACATTTTCGTATCACGTAAATTTCGAACATAACTGATTGTTTTGGTACGTATTCAAGTGTTTTGCAAGACTTCTTTTTAATATTGTGTAGGTCTTGTATCTGAGTCATTCGTTTTGGCAGATCGGTCTTGATTTAGTCACGATAGATTTTAAGATCGAGACGTTTTCAGGTGCATAAATTGAGGTAGATGGCGGATGCTACGCGGCGTCTCAAGAACAAAACCTACCTGTGCGACTCCATTAGATCCGACTTTCATCAAAATTTTTGCGAGATGCATTTTCCTTAGCAATCAAGATCAAATTATGGTTGGCGAGTACAGGTCTTGTCATCCTGTTCCTTTAATTGTTCATAGGAAATTGAGCACCCAAAAGCCTCAAAACTTTGTGCCTTATATGCATTATTTTGTCTTCATATGAAAACTGATATATTATCACATTCCATCTCCGTGATGAAATCCTGACTGTGAAGATGACAACAAAATAACTTAGTTATACCCTCGTTACTCATAATACAAAATCAAAATTATCGTAAAAAATCTTTAAAATTTCAACGCTCATGAAAGCAAAACCAACAATGAAAACATCGATGATAATGAGACAGTTTCAGTAATAAGTGTAATGCTCCAGCGCCCCATCACTGTATATTAGAAGTAATCCCCACACCTCCCCACCAAACCCCGTCGGGGGACGGCTCCGCCCGTCAGCTACAGCCCCTGCATACCTGTCTACAGCGCGTAGTTTTATTAATTGAACTGTCAGGAGCAGCCCACAGGCCCAGACTTGCTTCGGGTCCAAATATTCGAGAGGCGCAGGGACACTTCCACCCAGTGCACATTGTGTTTATGTGCCTAAACGCACCATCGGGTTCGAGCGTTGCATTCAAATTCTTTGAGAACGCGGTCCGAGTCCAAAGAGAAGCTCGTGAAATGCGGAATGTTTGCGAGTTAAGGTTATAACGAGGGTTTGTATTGAATGGATCAGTAAGCTCCCGCCTCACGAATACTTACCCCCGATGGACAATCATTGACTTCGAGGGAAACCGTTTGTTTTTCAGGTTGAATTTAAAAAATTTGTGAATTAGTGCGTCTGTGTGCTTGAAAGTTAAAGTTTGAAGTTTTGATAGAAAATAAGCAATTGAATGTGAAAGATTGATAATTTTCATTATAACTTGAGTGGTTATATACGGTATAAATATATAATTGTAGATCATTGAAAGTTACCGAGGCGTTGGATTTCAAAGTCATTCACTGCTCAGCTATACTCTATTTGGAAAAATTCATCTGAATTTCTGCTTCTCGTCAGCAATTTATTTTTTAGTCGTTTTTGTACACGGACTCGAACGAGCTTTTAAATTATTGTGATAAGCGTTCGAAACAGCTAGAGGAATTTCAGGGAAAATTTTAATGATTTAGAAATTACTCATAATATTTTTGGAGTTCAAAAATCGACGGAAAAGGTGGATCAGGATTCAATCACTGTGGAGAGCCTCGATCTCGAACGCCAGTCTGCGACCTGGAAACGCGAGTCCTGGTCCAGACACTGCCAACTGAGGCCACTACTTGCAGCTCTGGTTCTCAGTGAAACCATATTGATTAAAATACCAGCCTAAAAATACTATTCACAAGTTTCTTGTGAAAGAGTTTCTCCTATAATGAAACTGGTCAGCAGCAACGACCTTGCAGTACACAGTGTGGCTATGCATATGTACATATAGTCTACAGACTCAATCTGTGATCGCTGTCAGCATCAGTCTGGAGAAACTATTAACAGATTCTGTTTGGAAAATTGTTTACAGCTTCATCCTACAGAAGCTATTCACAGCTCCCGTGGGAAAAGCATTTTATACCCTTAATCTGGAGAGACTGTCTACAGCCTCAGCCTGGAGACGGAGTCTAAGCCCACAACTTGGAGAAGCTGTCTACAGCCTTATCTTGGAGAGGCTATTTGCAGCCTCCGTGTAGAAAGCTATCAGCCTCAGTCTGGAGAGGCTGTCTGCAGCCCTGTATCACGGAGGAGGGTTAGCAAGAGTGGAGGCTGGGCCGCTCTAAGCCGCTGCGGTGTCACTCGCAGGACACGCGGTCTGCAGTGTCCTGAAGCTCCTCAAGTGGATCAAGTGGAGCGCTGGTGCGGTGGCTGCTGGAGCTGGTCTTGTGGTGGTGGGACTGGTGCTGGTCTTGTGGTGGTGGGACTGGAGCTGGTCTTGTGGTGGTGGGACTGGTGCTGGTCTTGCTGGTGGTGGGACTGGTGCTGGTTTTGTGGTGGTGGGACTGGAGCTGGTCTTGTTGCTGGTGGTACTAGTGGGTTTTGCTGCTCGTGCTGGTGCTAATATCATTCCCATGATATACCAGTTTTTGTTCTAGATATTTCGAGTAGGTTTTTACCAATAATAAGGCTAGCTGTCTCGTTGATAGATTCGCTATTGGAAAAGCTGTAGTTTCATGTACACGAATAACGTAATGTTACAGCTGTCATTTTGACAATTTCTCTTGTTCTTTGGAAAACACGGATAGATAGTTCTGTACACGACTGCCTTTGTTCGAAGCATTATCAATAGAAGAACTATTTATGAATTCGTTCTCTCAGAAACTGTGGATGAAATTGGGGATCTGCATGATCTTCCGGAAACTAAAGTACACGTACATAGCAACTACAATATTTATTTCCTTCTATTTACATTAACTACTGATAAACATGGTCACATTGTCTGAATTTTTCCAGATAATACCAACAACATTCGCTTCTTCGACCTAAGTTGAAGAGTTGCTAGAGAAATACGTTCACTTCCAGCGCCTGTTTGATAAAATGGTTTAGAAACTCATTGACATCAGAGCTGATTTGACAACACGATAACTATGTTACCGAGTCTATACCAAGATTGTAAGGAGTATCAATTTAGTATACTTTGTTTCATTTTCGAAAGATGATGTACAGTGAGGCAGAAGGACAGACGTGTAGGATGGACGTTATTCTAGTACAACTCCAATAGTACAACTCAGAAATATCACAAAATCGTTACTTTTTTTAAAGAAATTCAAAGACAAATTCGATTTCACGCTGAAAGTGCTTTTCACAAAAATCAAGGGTCAAAGGTAAAAAACAACATCGAGCCATGATGAAAAAATGTGAGTTTTTTCTCACTCACTACAGAATTTTCTCTCTCACCCTGTAGAATAGACTCCATGAAGGGATAATCCGTAGAGGAGAAAAGTATGCCTCTCAACCACAATGATGCTCTTGGACTGCTGCAACTGGAAATTATTTCTCAAGATTAAAGCAGAAATTGTTTTTTCACCACACACACACCCACACGCATACACACCCACACACCCACGCACCGAACCACACCATTACCTCTGCGAAAAATTACGCAGCACAATATAAGTTTAGACTGTGAGCCAATGGCGGACTTCATGTAATTTCATACTGGAACATCATGCAGGATGAGAATGATGAATATTAGATGATAAAACAAAATAAACTGAAAACAAGCGATAGGTAAATGTCAGATTTTGATTATCGATTGAGAGCATGAAAGACTGCGTTCCATTCTCAAGTCACGCCTGCAGAGACTGGATCTTTACTCGTCATTTGAGTAAGGCCAATAACTTTCTGTGCGAATTAAAGGGCCGAAAAACTGCCACGAAATGCACACAAACATCGCGCGGTCCGCCGTTTACAGAGGCATTTTTGTAGCCGCCGTTTAATATGGCATATGAAGTGCTCAGCGGTGCCCGGAGGCGAGAGGGAGCGGTGCTTCAAGGAGGAGGGAGAACTGCAGTGCCGGTGCAGTGGATCACGGCACTGCAACTGAACGAACTGAACCGGCACAGTGCGCTGTTTCATGAACTGAACCTGCACAGTGCACTGTTTCATGAACTGAACCTGCACAGTGCGCTGTTTCATGAACTGAGCCGGCACAGTGCACTGTTTCATGAACTGAACCTGCACAGCGCACTGTTTTATGAACTGAACCTGCTCAGTGCACTTTTTTTCAAGGTTTATTGCCCCCGAGGGCACATATTGATACTAATTAGGGTTTGGTCTGTTAGGTCTGTTAGGTCTGTTGGGTCTGTTAGGTCTGTTAGGTCCGTTAGGTCTGTTCATCGTATGCAATGGGGACCGGTGACTCCAGGGGGGCACGGTTGGCACCATTTGGCCCACGTGTGTACCCATGCAAGAATTTATTCCACTGCGTAATGGTTTACTTGTGTTCGGATGCTTGATGCTTGAATAAAATAACAAAAACCATTAATCGGAGTAAACATGAAGGCAGTATGTCTAAGTGCAAAACGCGAAGATGTCTCCGAATTCTAACCTAATTTTGCTATAGAAGAACTTAACCATGGAGCAGTCTAACGCAAGGAACGTGTACACATACGGTGCTTATCGAAACCAAAGCATTTGGTAGGTTACCTCACTTGTATAAATAAACCTTCGAGACTTTTATCTTTCGTGCCCAATTAGCTCATTTTTATTTTCACACCTTCTTCACTGATTATTCCTTACATTTTCTTCCTTTCCTTTCTAACTTGCTTTTCTATGCGGAGGGAACCCTGTGTGAGAACATACCTGTGTATAGATTCCACGTTCCCCAAATAGTCCTTGCTAAATAGTCCCACATTTCGTTGTATTGCGATTACATTTCATGTGGCTAAAAAACTTCACACAAATTAGTTAATAATAATAAAATAACCATAATAATAATGGTAATAATAATAATGACAGTTTATACTCAACGGTTGTTCGATGCTCGTAGAATTTTTCATTTTTAATTCATGGATGTTAACTCGACATCTGCCTAGTTTCTGGCCACAAGAACCATGTGCTCTTCTATTCTGGGCTCCGCGAGGCTCCCATTAAGCCAGACCGAGCGCATCAGGTAGGAATGTTTTCCGTTGGGAAACAACGTTTCTTAACATGCAGTCATCACGGCATATAAAACAACGTACGAGTATATCCTCTGAGCAACGGATAAAAAAAATCCACTCCGTTCCTATAAAAAAAATTACAGATTCGAGTCAGGGTGAACTTTTGTTTTATCTATGACAATTTAAAGAAAAAACGCTGCATCCATTGTCGATGTGCACTGACCTCACATTCCATTTTGAGTAACAGTTCTGGTCGTTGGGCTCCTGTTGCTGTTGCTCCAGCTGTTGTTCCAGTGATTGTCCCTGTTTCCGCCGCCAACTCGGTTGTCGTCACGAAACTCCTGTTGCCGCGGATCCAGCTGTTGTTATGGTGCCTATTCCTGTGTCTGCTGCCCACTTTGTTACCCTTGGATGATGAGAGCCAAAATTAAGAAGTAACTCGATTACCTACAGGAAGAGACGCCTCGCAACCCTTCGCCGGCACCTCGCTGCCCTCTAATTCGATTCCGAGGCCACTAACGCGGCCCACACATGGAGCGCGCGTCACCACGCCGGCACACAGCGTACGTGAACGTCGCTTTTTGAATTTAATGTCTCTCAGCTTGCGGCAGAAACGAGGATGTTTTCAAATCTTCTATCGATCAAGTTTTTTTTAGCGTAAAGCTGTCTTTACCGTTGAATATAAACTAGATGCAGTGTCATTATGTTAAGCGCAATACGGTTATATTTAGCGTTGTATGAAAAACTAGGTGCAGCCTGATTTAAAATTAAAATAAACGTACACATGTCACATGACACTTCAGGGCCAAAATGTTATATTTTTCTTTTGTTNTCACGTAATTAGCTAAGAGAAGAATTTTATAAAACCCTGCCACCGGATTTTCCATCAGCAAAAAAGCTCGCCAAGTCCATTCCCACCTGCGGGGTCGCGCGCTATTTTGTTATTTTCTGCCGCAAGATTTTCAAATTTGCAAAGCTGTCTGTGTCAATTCGAAGTACCAGCTGTTAGGCCGGCAGCCGCCTCCATGCGCCATCTGCCGGCAGGAAGGTACCTCCACTCTCAGGAAATTCAAGTGTCCTCTCGAAGTGATCACAATTAAAGGGAAATGCTCAGCTGGAAACTCGAGTGATTCACTGCTCAAATTATAGACAATCTGTTGCCCTCGGAGCGACCCTCGCTGCAGAGCCGTGCCCTCTTGAAGGCTGTGGTGGGAAATGCAAGAGGGAAATGAGAAATTCAGGGATTATGGAATGGGCTTGTTGTGTTCATGTTCTTTTAAGGTAGAATAATTTCTATGGTTATGGGTGAACATGTTCACTCAATATGGAATAACCGGATGACCCTAAATGGACAGGTTGATTTTGTGAACGAACAAAATATTACGCAAATAACCGTTGATATTTTATGAGCTTGTGTGGATTTTCATCCTATTTTTTTGAATAAAACTTCAAACTAAACTTGAAAAATTCTATCGTTCACCCAGAGGAACACTTGGCGTTATATTTAAATCGCTCTAAAATGTACGCACACTTTCGTTATTACTTTCTTTCTAACACGCGTTTTCCTCGAGCCATCGTAAACAGTGTAAATTATTAAATAGTGATAGTGATAAATAGTTTTTTAGATAGGAGAGTGTGCGTGTAGAAGCATCATGAAACCTTTTCATCGATGTAACCGATACTCAATAATGTAAATTGCACGTATCTTAATAATTAGTATTATAATATTTGATGGTGTAAAAATAACAAATATGAACAGACGAAGCCATTGGAATGAACCAACGGCGTCGCAATTTGGAAGAACTTTAATCAACTTCAACTTTACATGTTCTAGTTTTAAGTTTACGTTTATTAGATGTTCAAAATACATTGGAAAGCGTTTAAATTTCGAACTAGGGTCTGTTCTCAGTGAAGGTGTCATTAAAAATAGCGAAAACAGCTGGCCACTTTTTGCACCCCATTACCTTTCCTTCAAACATTACTTTTCCATTACTCAGACATGATCACCCAGGAAGTTCCCATTCAGTTTTAAGGGACTTTAGGTGACTATATTACTTATACATGTGTGTAATGAATCCAGGATCATTGGAGGTACGCCTAGAAAAAGTCCGGTTTTTTATTGTAGGTTACAGATAAGTCTGACATATCCCAATAATCGGTGGCAGAAAATTTACATCGATTGGGAATTTCGCATGAAGACAGTGACAAATGCTTTTAACTTTTTGCCATTCGATATCTCACAAATAAATTTACCAAATATTTAGTCTAAATTATAACTTCTAATATCTTACTTCTTATCTCACCTGGTCTTTTTCTTCTCCATCCAACGCTACTCGTTCGGACCACTCCGCCACCTCCATCAAGCCCCTCGCACTGACCACTCCGCCATCTCCATCAAGCCGCTCGCACCACTCCGCCACCTCCATCAAGCCACTCACACTGACCACTCCGCCACTTCCATCAAGCCACTAGCTCTGACCACTCCGCCACCTCCATCAAGCCACTCGCACTGAC
>VOMN01034239.1:0-75532 GCA_014899125.1 Orchestia grillus | reverse complement strand
AGCTGTTACGAGCCAGGGTGTGTTGCGAGCTGTTATGAGCCAGCATGTGTTGCGAGCTGTTACGAGCTGTTACGAGCCAGCGTGTGTTACGAGCTGTTACAGGCGGTCTGATAAGGTAGTCAGCGTGCATTGAAATGTCAATTGAACAGGATGAAGTACCAGTAAGTGTTTCAGACGTAAGTCAAAAAGAAAAAGATGAAAATACAAACGATATCTGACATCATTATGCGCTTTGTGTGTGGGAGGTAATCCATCGCATTCAATTCGTTCGACTTCTGGAGTGTTCTGGTCCCTGCCACAATTGATCGTAAGTGAGATTTCAGTCTGAATATGCTTATCTTATGCACAATTCAAAAACACTTGAATATATTCTCAAAGTGTTAAATGATTTATTCGAAAAATCTTTCGTAGATGATAGCTCAACTACTGAAAAAGAGATATATTTATCATGAATTCAATTCGATTATTGAACGATGAGCTTTAACGGAAATTCACTAAGCTGGCAATATTTACCAAAAATATATTTTTGGAAATAAGTAGATGGAATGGATACGAAATTCGTAACACCATTTAAAATCAGTTTCATCTTTCATAAATTCTCGAAAATCATACGACTTAACAAAAATGACCCGTCTTTCCAAGCCTGGCTGAAATGCGCCAATTTCTCAAGTCCTTGAGAGTGAAAAGCTGGGAAGAAATCAGCGCATCGGCCGACTGCTGGCGGTTGGTGCCGTGGAAGGGGCGCTGTGGCGCGTCTATCCGCAGTGTCATCTGGAAATGAGTGGATGTCAGAGGAGAGGTTCCCGCAGCGATTGTAGGTTTTCGAAATTGACACCCACTGGGGGGTACGAGGTCGGGTCACTCTGGGGCGCCGCGTCGTGGTGAGCTGAGCAAGAGAAAACGCTCAGGTGGATATTATTGATTAGTTTACTTGTTTATTTATTTCAGGAATGCTCTATAATAAAATGCGAGAACACCATCTGCTTTAAAGAGGTGTGATCTCATTCTTCCGGCGCTTGAAATGAAACAGTTGATCCTGGGGATATTTTTGAAAGAGTTGCAATACTTTTTTGAGGGAAATGAAGAAAAACTTATTGTCTTTTTTTAGTTTCGTCCAACTTTCTGGAGCACCGCTAATATTTACCATGTTTCGAAGGCTACCCACAGCTAAGAACTATCGTTATTAATGTAAATAATTCGGGGGATTCTTTCACTCTCCTAACGAAAACATGACGTTCGCGTTAATCTAAAGTCCTTCCGCTTGTTCACTGTTTTGATCAGTTTTGCATCGCTACATTGCCACTGCCAGTCTCTTGTATACAGAAATGGTGTTCCGATACGAAGGATGTGTTTTAATACATAGGAGGTGTTCTGATACAGAGACTGTGTTCCGATACAGAAATGATGTTCGGACACAGAGAAGGTGTTCTAATGCAGAGGAGGTGTTCTGATACAGAAGAGGTGTTCTAATACAGAGGAGGTGTTCTGATAGAGGATAAATGTACGAGTCTCGGCCTACATGCACCTGATGGCACGGTATGTCATCCAATAACGAGACACCATACGCTGAGCTTTATTTTACAACGTTCATTTAGCTGCATTTTATTTGAACTCTTTTTCAGGTGGTACACCTGCCGGGAACGGAAGCACTTCCAATTTTTTTTATTGTCACGATGTACATTCCGTCTTACAGTGATAATATTGCGCATATAGACACACTTGTCTTGCGCACTAACAAACCGCGCATATATCATCAATGACTGATTACTCGCCGTTACACCGACCAACTAAATAACCAACTACGCACATCTCATGCGTACACATTGTGCAATGATGTTCCAATATCAGTGTGCTCGTGACATGAACACAATATCTGGGATCACAATCACAACGACAATTTTATTTCATTGATGCTTTGGTCTATGCACTTGATGTACTCACATTATCGTCCCGCCCTCATCACTTTCAGCTCACCATCCCATTCACCGCGCATTGCTGCTTTTGTGAACGTATATGACGTACGTTGTCGCTGAAAATTTTTACAGTACAATGGCAGTATAATTGTACTACCAGCACTCTGGTGTATCCAAGTTACTGCATTAACACAGGAATAACACGTACATTCAGCCTTTGGGTACGGTAACAGCCACACAGAGCAAGCAAGGCTACAGTCACACGGGGCAGACAAAGCTATAGTTACACAGGGCAGGCAAAGCTATATACAGTCACACAGGGAAGACAAGGCTATATACAGTCACACAGGGCAAACAAGGCTATATACAGTCACACAGGGCTGGCAAAGCTATATACAGTCACAGAGGGCAGACAAGGCTATATAAAGTCACACAGGGCAGCAGCAACACAGAGCAACACGAGGCGGGCAGACGCTGCCCAGGAGGTCTGTGCTCTACCTGCACACTTCACTCACCTCAACGCAAACGTGATGCCTCCTGTGGTACGATGTAATCCTTCTGCAACGAGGCCGGAGTTTTCATGCATTTTTTCGCATTTTATTTGAATATATAATGTTGCTTGCCACGCCGGACAGTGAGGTGAAGGTTTCTTATGCGAGCTTCATACAAAATTGTTCCATCCTAAGATAATATTTCATGAATTTTTAGGCTTCAATGGTACTATTCCAGAGCATCCTGTGCTCTCAAACACTGAAACAAAAAATTCATTGTTTCATTCGTAAAGAAAAAAAATCCTTAGAAATGGGACTTTCGATCTGCAGGGTAGCGCTTGGGATGATTGGATGTTCAAATTTTTACAAGAAATAACCAGAAGTCAAAACATATCCCATAGTGGCTGCTCGCGTCCTATCCAAACCATCGATAAAAGTCCATCTGATAACCATCGCAGGGCCGTCTAACGTCTGGATTCCTATCATTTGAACGAGTCTTGACAGGCAGCAATTTATAGTGAAATATCTCATTTATTTACTCTTTTCACTCCGTATTTCTTCATGTGTCCTTGGATTTGAAAAAATGTTTGTACTGCACACAGGAAAGCTAAGATTAACCGGAAGTTCTTACTGCCCTATCTTTATAATGACGACTTGATTAGGTAAATTTTCAAGTCAAAACCGCAGTTTGATTAATACCTGGTAATCTTTTCTGTTATTTTGAGATCAGTAACGTAATAATTCTCGTAAACAACATTTTAGCTCCAAATTCGATAGCGAAGATATAACCGAAAGAGTGGACGATATACTTTCCACTCGTCGACGTCCTGCTCCTGAACAGTTTGATGACAAACTATGTTTATGATCGCATCTGAATGCAAACACCGTCATCCTGGTAAACACTAATAAGCTAACCGCGATGCGCTACGACGGGCAACAATCGATGTCTTTTTACCGTCAAGTGTTCACAGAGTCGATGCATGTGCAATCAGGAGTAGCAATCAGTCAAATCCAGGGACAATCCGAACGTCAGGCGAATCAACAAAGGCTGCGCCCAAAACACAGAGAGTGTCGAGCGCCATTTGTCATGCGTGCGATGCTTGTCAACCTATGGCGGTGATCGATTTATGTCCACAGCGAGGCAGACAAAGGCGTCGCACTTTAGTTTTCGAGAACCCACGCACTCCTGGTGGCTCTGGATTGCCGCCCAGAGAAGGTTGGGATTGCACTCCAAGGAACATGTGGTAAATTACGTCAACGGGTCCTAATGCATGAGTGACGAGGTCTCTGAAAACTCCTCTTCAAAGAAGTAGCTTATTGGCATAGCAAAAGACTGTCGATTTCATTTTGTTTAAGGTATCACATGAGGAAATTTTTAATATTAGTAGGGTCTGATAAAATTTTCCAGATTTTTCTTCACTAAGTTTCCACGGAGAAATATTTAAGAAATGATCTAGCTGCATTCTAGCACAATGATGGCTTCTTAATACCGAAACAAACTTTCAGATACGAGTATCTCTCTCAAGGATGTTAGCAGAGAGCAAGGGCAACTTTACGTTATTCAAATGAGCTAATTAGTACTCGATCATAGGTTTAATTTATATGAGAGGCTAACTATAGCTGGTAGAGAGTTTCCACAGAAGTGAAGATATTCACAAAATCGCTATATGTCGTTTGGAATCATCGATCTCGCCTGCCTCGCGATTGTGAGGACCAGATACCAGCGTATAATCTAATTGCAGCGATATTTCTGCTCGTCGTCAACCACCGCGCATGCATACCTGTACATAAAACTGACCTCATCCATTGATTAAAATTGCCATCACGTTGTTTTCCTAAGACCTTGAGCGGTGAGGGAACACAGATTTGCGCCTTTTTTGGTTGAGTTCAGGAGCTGCTCAAATAATAGAGGAACTTTATTGTGGGTCACACTTGATGGTCACAGCTCGCCTGAGTGCTCATTCATGCACTGCAGCGCAGCCTGAGGAGACACCGGCAGGTACTCACTCGTTAGCTGTCTGCTAAAAAAGTTTTCATGAATTAGATTACAGCACTTTTGCCCTGCACGATTTAATAAGAATATTATGATTTGTACTTTAAATGTGTCATCGAACTAATCAAACACCAAAAGGATTATTTATAAAAAACTCTTACGTAGAGACTCTCGGAATGTTAGCTAGTAAATTTCCACACCACCATTTTTCAAGCACCTCTGACCTCACATTTTCGTCAAATACGTGAATTTGTTCTCTAACCATTGTAGAATGCAAGAACAGAGTACCTGGGGGCTTGTTCGCTAACCATTGTGCAATGCCAGAACAGAGTACCTGGAGGCTTGTTCACTAACCATTGTAGAATGCAAGAACCGGGTACCTGGGGGCTTGCGCTCGAGATTTGATGATAGAAATTTGCCGTCGCGCGTTGCCGTCTGCAGTCGAGTGTGTTTGTACACAATTACCGACTTGTTTGTGTCGCGCTGTTGACTTTGCCACTTCGAAGGCTTGGAATCTTATCTCAGGTGACACATCGCTCCAGAGCCCCTGCCAGTTTTGCTATCTCGCATACACGAGCGTGGCCGCACCTGCTCGATGGGACCTACGTTGGGTAAATGTACGAGACGATCCTAGCCGGATTGTAACTTATTTTCCTGAGGTGTGAGTCTCTTTTAAACCATTTTGTCCGTTAGCTCAAAATGTAGTAATTTTCGAGTTTTTTAATAAACAACGTGGTCAAATAACACGGAATTCAACGAAGGCAAGTTCGAACAAAAGAGGTATGGAAAGCACCCAGACGACAGGTTCTCCTACAAAACGGAAGGTGGTCTGGAAATAAAGAAAAAAAGCTTCCTTAGGGACTTGGGTGTCATCGTCGAGGACAACGGACGATTACAAGAACATATCGACCTAATAGTCAAAAAATTCCTGCGTCAAATTGGCTGAATCTTGCGAGTCTTCAGGACACAAGAATCAAAACCGATGTTTTCGCTGTTCAGGGCGCTGATCCTACCCCTGGCCTAATACTGTTGCCAATTATGGAATCTAGGCACCAGAGAAAACATTGTAAAGCTGGAAAGTATACAATGAAGTTTCACGGCGAAGATTCGTGAGGTTCAGGGTCTGGACTGCTGGGAACGCCTGAAATTTCTCCGACTGTATTCTCTCCAGCAAAGATGGGAGAGATACCTTATAATCTACAAGTGGCTTTAGTTTTCACGACTGCGTTTTGACGATAACGATTTGACTATTGTTTGTGTGAATATACGCGATTAACACATAGTCAATACTCAGTCAACACGCAGTCAACACGTAATCAACTCGCTATCCTCGCGCATAACTGAGAGTTCAGAGGCACACAAGTATCGTCTCTACAGGAAATTACCGCAGTTGCGCGGGAGACTTTTAGGCAATTTTTTGCAGGGACGGTAGTTCTCTGACGTATTCGGGCAGTTTTGTGCAGATTATCTCTTTATGCAAGAAATTGATAGAGGCAGATCTAGGCAGGAATTATCCTCGGCAGCAACGCTCGTCCCTAAAGCGATGTGAGCGACCACTTTACTGCGCTGCCAGAGCACTGCTGGCCAGGGAGCTCTGAAAAACATCAAGACATCAAGACGTGCGCGTGGGTCTCTCGGTGCAGATAAATGGTGACAACCTGCCCCATCAGCTCATTCCAGTCACCATTGGAAATTGTTCTCATGTACATATGTACTCGCACACATTAGCTACGTGCTTCGTATGATACAACTGAATTGCATTTGGTAAAATAGTTGTTCAAAATATTGTGCTCAACTAATTGAAAATAATTTTTAAAATTTACGAACCGTTTTTGTGTGATACGAACATTATTATTTGTTTTGCATTCTTAAAATGAATAATTTTTAAAATGGAATAATTTTTCAAGAAAGTTAATTTCGATGTTCAGTCAAGTTTGCCCCTTCATTACCCTATACATATCTTTGATATAGTTAGGCGCACTGTATAGGAATCAAATGAGTGATGATAAGTTATTTATTTCATAAAAAATAATAAATTAAAAAAAAATCGCCGGTGTATCCCGATTTTGTTACGTGAAAGTGCCAGAAAATCTCATGAACTTTAGCGTCTTAAACTTCATAAATGCACAACGAGCAAACAACGGATTCCGCAGGGAAATAATTGATCTTGATGTATCTCTATACGAACATTGTTAATTGCTCGTGTAGATATGGCCAGCGATAATTATTCTATAATGCAAGAAATGAATGTTCCAGAGAGTGGGGAATAATCGCCTGGACAACTCAATGAAAGTAATCGACTGTGGCTTTAATTTCGTGGCACAATTGCAGCACCATCGAACTCAAAACTTTTCAGGTGAAAATTTGAAATTTGTTTTATCAAGTTCGCCGCTAACAAAACTGAACTTTTTACAGAACATGAATGGAGTGCGTCGACATGGACATGCATGGAGTGTGTCGACATGGACATGCATGGAGTGTGTCGACATGGATATGCATGGAGTGTGTCGACATGGACACACATGGAGTGTGTCTACATGGACGTGCATGGAGTGTGTCTACATGGACGTGCATGGAGTGTGTCGTCATAAACATGCATGGAGGGTGTCGACATGGACACGCATGGAGTGTGTCAACAATAGATGTGTCATAACTCCCCAAGCGAGGTTAAAATGAAATTACTGTCCCCAGCGTGGCAGCGTGTGAGTCAAGACAATAAAACGAGCAGGTCTTAACAACCAAGAAAGTGCGTTGGCCAACTTTCAACTCGGTTTTCCAGCCTAACAAAACCAAGAGCATTCTCGACCTTGTTTCTACAGACGAGGATTCAATCTCTCATAAAAACTAATGGTTTGATAATTCCAAACTCTATCATCATATTGCATGAGAAAAAATTAATAATATCCATTTTTACGTAGAGTTTGCCCTAGCTCCTCAATATGATGGGTTTTTAAAATTAGTTTTTCACGCCCATGCGTAATGTTTTAGCATGAACTTCAAATAATCCTCTTTACGACTAAATGTATCGTGCAGTCAGTCCACTGCAGTCCAGGATGGGATTAACGTCCCTGTACAGTAGGGTTCCGGGATGCACTGAGTGGCAGATGCCTCGATGCACGAATGCAATTTTTGTAACGCATTCAATTTCGTTCATTTTAGCAAACTAGTTATAAATACTGGTATGTAATTTTTAGGACGAATATTTTGGAGAAAATAATTAAATTCGCTCAAACAATCGGTGACGTGTGATGTAGAGATAGAAATTATAAATGCGACTCGATAAGATGATTTCGTCAATAGAAGTTTATCATTCGTTAGCTAATCTTGAGTTTTTGAGATATTTTCAGTGCTGTTTCGAATTAAAATCACGAGAACATAAATTCGGGTAGTTTGATTATTCGGGTAAGCTATGCAATACAAGTAAATTCAAGGAATGAACACAATATTTTCGAATCAATCAAAATTCTGACGATGGTAAGATTTCTTAAGGTAATCAAATACTCTACCATCAAAAATAAAGCAATTATATTTCACTCATTTCTGTTTTTGCACACTCATAGCTAATAGGAAACAAGTACGTTTACATTTATTTTTCCATGCTCGTTCTGAGCTTCACCAAATGCTTCAAAGTACGATTTACACGAAAACGGATACATATTCGACAATAAAATTTCAGCTCTCCCGTGCTTATTGAATAAGAAAAACCTTTGTTCTAAAATGAATATATGTGGGTACAATACTTTCCTAGTTTACAAACCTTCCTTTCCAAAATTACGTAAAAAATTCTAGCTTCTAAAACATAAAATACGTCACTTTCATGCTTTTCGCAGCAGAGATTTTCCAACATCAATGTACCTTTTACTCATTACATTTCAGTGAATACGACTCAACATAAATTTTGTAAAACGTGTCTAGACTTCGAAATTTTTACCCGAATGCGACACACTTACCATGTTGCGAAATTACAGTACTTCAAGAGCCGTGAGAGTGCGTGCGAGAGCGAAATGCACTTTCGATATTTCCCAGTGGGATGAGCGAGAGCGAAGTCTTCCTGCGCTGCCCATCATTCCCGAGTGCAGGCCTCGGACGACCGCATCTCGTGTTACTGCGGGGAGCGCCGCGGGTGTCCTGGCTCTCTCAATGTAACGCCCAGCCACGTTTTGTGTCAATTCTCTAAAGTTAACAAAGAAAAGAAATTCCAAGGCAATTCACGCTTGGGAAAGTTACCGGATCCTAGTTTTTGCATTCACGAAAAATCTAACATTGCCGATTATATGCACGAGACGATCGGAACCACTCGTGATCACCTCCGTGAAATGCGCTTTTTTCTTTCACGGGAGATGACGTCGACAAATGCGGCGGTCGCAACTGTGATTTATTTTTTCTGGGAAATTTATAACTAAAACAATCTGAGTAACTGGATTATCATAGTAGAATATTTTTGAATAAAATCTACTCTTTAAAAAAAATATTCACTGCTTTCAGGTAGAGTTCAACTACATCTGTACCTCTGAAGGTTTGGTGATTGAAATAGACCGTTAACAGTTCAGTAATCCATTTGATAAATGGCCTCTTTTTACTCACAATAGCTAGCAGGTCATACGTTGTGTTAGGAGAGCAAGAAGCGTTGGATTATTACGAGCTAAGGTAATAGCGTTAGGATTATCTTCAAGTTAGTAGCGTTACGCAAATAACCTATAAATCAAAACACTCCTGATCAGCATGTGCGTTAGTTCAAAAAACACGATACTGCACTGAAGTTATTTTAACTCGCCTGTTGTATTTAGATCGCCAACGCCATCAGAACGTGGGTTGAATGAAGCTGACATGCCAGAACTTCGTCAAATTAACCCTTGACTTCTGTACGAGTAGAAGGGTTGTCAGCTCTGAGCCCACCCTTAAAAATGGGCCCTCGAAATAGAGGGTTACTTCTTTCACTGCGCAAACAAAGTAAACAAACCCAGTCATGAAGGCTGTTGACACTCGCGGCAGCAGCTCTAACCCTTCCTTCCGTCACACCCAGGGCCGATCAGCGACACCTGGGCTAGGGGAAGATCGCATCGTAAAGAGGCTCTGATATATCGAGGTGTGCATGACTGCGGGATAATGAAAGAAAGTTCAGGTCACTGAAAATCCAGAGTTGGTTTTAAATTGAATATACGTGGAAATGAAAACTTGTAACAGAGAATGTTTTCCATGGCACTTGCAACAATTGCGAGCTACGTGTTAATGTCGTATTCTGGCGTCGAAAAGGATACCAAGGAACACAGACTGTATGTTATTTTTTATGCACATGTTATGAGCAAATTCTTTTGTACCTATGGAAATTTACTTAAAACTCTAATCAATCGGGACCAAGATAATATATGTAGAACAGTTAAGTCTCAAATTTTAGACTCGGTTTGCAATACATAATATTTTGCATAGTTTTTTGAAGAAGATATTCTGACTTTTTTCAAGTGATTCCTATGTTCCTACGTTAAAGAAGATTACAAACGATTTAGTGCACAAGTCATTTGCAGCCCGTTTATCCTTTCTAAACCACTGGTTTGTATTTTAAGAAAGGAGAATACAATTATATTATTTTTTAGGGTAAAAACGTTCCCTGGTACCAATTTTACTTATAAGTGAAACGATGGAACATTTTAAAGGAAATGGTACAGGTATTCCAGTAAAAGATTTTCCACGCCAGTTTTCGATTACCTGAACTACTGCTAGCTCGTAAGACAGATACTAGCTATCCTTAAATGTTTTCAACGACTATCACAGTGGTCCATATACTTCAAAAAACCTTGAGGAGATTTTTTAGTTAACGGTTGCACAGATCGCTGTTCCCACCCTTTTTCTGCCCTCCCTATAAAAATCATGCACGGGTATGACCTTGAGCTTAAGTCTTAAATACGAGTAGTTTTCGTTCCTTAGAGAAAACATCACGCAATGCAACATTGGTTCAGTCGACGAGTATTCCCAGCCCCCAATCCTGGGCACCTCGCAGTTGCCAGCTCATAACTGCCCACAGCAGGACAATTATCAAGGCGCCAGAGACCGTCCACAATTCTGGCAGGGTACGGGTGCATTGAGGGTCGGTCGTTGTGAGGCTGAGTTTGTTAGCGCTCCAATGATTTATAGGAACCAGGATGCAGTGGCGGTCACAGCACAGCTGCAGCTCTATATGCTTGACGGCTTATTTGCTCGCCTTTGTACTGCAGATTTATCGATGCATTTTCTAGAGGCGCTATAAAAATTTTCTCCCTCGCCGCCGGCTGATTCTCTTGCCCTACTCGTCAGTTTCACATCCATAGCTGTTGCAACTGCTTACTCTAAGCTAATCTTTAGCTTAACAATTTTCACTGTTGGTTTTGCCAATTGACTGAAACTGTAAGTAATTGAGGAAGTTACGATAGTAAAAAGGAAACTTAGATCGTCTAAATTAAACAGTACATAAAAACGGCATTTTCCGGAAGATCAGCAAACACAGCAAGTGACTTTCAACTAGTCTCCAACAAAAGTTTAATAAATGCAACCCAGATTAGCAACAGCTTGTATTTAATGAAGAAATTTAAAGTCCGAAACTACCAAACAAATTCAAAGTAATAAAATCGCTGTTAATAAAAACGTGGGTCGCACCAGGAAAAACAAAAATAAGACAAAAAGACGACGTAATGAATAGATTTCGGTCAAGGTAGCGGCAGATATAAATAGGACGTCTGATAAAAGCGCTATCTATTTATTCAATCATAAACATAAGCAGCAGCTAAATGCTTAAGTTATCCTGAATTTCAAATGAGGAGGATTTATCTCAGGGGAATAAATTAGGTAAATGCGTTGGTGCTGTCGTGGTGGAGACGCTGACGGAGAAACTTGAGTGAAGAGGAAACCAAATTTGGTGTGGTCGCACAGTGAAATGAGGGCTGTATTACCGACAGATGTATTCGTACGAACAAAACGCAAGCAACGACTTTCACAACGCAGGTCGGAGGTAAGCATTGGAAACTTTTTCATCATCTATACAGAATTTTCCCTACAATTATCAAACTTTATGAACGAATGCAACCGTCAAGCGTCTGGCCGACCCAACACGTTCCTGCGTTAGGCTGTTCCGTAGGTTATTCCAGAGTTAAGTTAAGTTTGAATCCACCGACACTTCCGTGTTTAGAAGCTAAACAAGTGATATAATTTTTGCTCTTTATACAAATTCGGATTCATAAATATTCTGATTTAGTTATTTCAATAACTAAAATTCGAGGGCATCCTGTGAATGCAAATAAAACGAATGTTGGCCCACTACACGGGCCCAGTAGCCCACTACGCGGTGGCCCACTAGGCGGGTAACTGTAAACAATGCTCGGAACTAACTTCTTACTTCCTTTATATCAGATAAATCTGAACGTGATTATTAATGATAGACATTAAAATTAGAATTTTTACTTATGGTCATCTCAGGCTTCTTTTCTTGAACAGAAAAAAACACAGAATGTACAGATTGAAGTGATTTCTTGTTACGCATTGAATACATTTTTACAAAATAATTATTAATTATACAAGTTAGAAATCATATTTTAACGAATTTTTCTTAAGCCCTTGTGCATTTCAGAAACGCTTTGTTGTAGCTGTTATTATTTTATATTTTTTATTCCTAACGTATTGATAAAATCATTACAGGAAGCGCCAATGTCATTAAATTTCTGGAACTTTTTAAACTAATTGTTCATATTGTGATGCATAATATGTAATATTATCACTGTTTTCAGTAGGGCAAATTTTTGTAAAATCATCAGTAGTAATTTCCACTAGAAGAAAATTCATTGAAACTACCATTGGAAATACTTCATTACAAAATTTGTTAAGAAAAATCTCTTATCATTTTAATATGGAAATCTGGTCCTCAATATGAAAAAAATTTGTATTATTCATTGTAAAAAGCTCAAACCTTTCATTATCACTACTTTACCGCCACGTTTCTTACAACCAGTTCCTTTTCAACGTTTCGTGGCCATTGTGGTCTAGAGGTCGATGTTGATCTACGATCTGCATGAGATCGAGATCTGGATTGGGGCCTGGGCTCTCAAGTAGCTGAGCTAAACTCTCAAGACTCCTTCACTGAAGTGGAAGTAGCTTTTCTGATATTCCTATGACCACGGAAATTGAACTCTGCAGCGACGACTAAAACCACTCGATGAAACTGGCATTTAGAACCTGATTTATGTATCTCGAATAATTGACTTTCCATTGGCCGGAAAACTGTACAAGAAGGAGCAAGCTCCGTACGGACATCAGTACCACCTTGTAGCGATAGGTACATCGGCTACAAGTGTTTGCTGTCTTGAAGTAATGACCTAATAAACTGCAAGATCAATTACAATTGCTAATGTGACATTGTATTCTCAAGAGACAATAGAAACACTCCTTATTCCGCATTAATACTCCAGCGGCGGACAACACGAGCTCTGTATAATGCTGCATAAAATTGGCCTGATAAACATGAGGCCTTGCGCCATCCAGAGACCTAAATAAATTGTTAAGAAAGCCTGGGCGCGCTTGACAGCACCAATTTCCTCGAGGCTTTGGCTGTCATCGGTGAATATATTAAAGGCAGGAGTGTATCTTTCGGCTAACTCACAGACATTCTAGCCCCGGCAGTGCCAGGTAAAACATAATGAATTGCTTCGAATTCACTGCACTTCAGTCAAATCTATGTATAAAAATTGAAGAAATATTGCGAAACGTCGCTCGACTGTGCAATGCAGATGTAGTATGGTTAGTTTGAGAATTTTTTGCTTCTCAGGTGAAAATTTGAAAAATGTTACACTTTGAGATCCCGCAGTTACATTTTATGAAGATCACAAAGCTGTATCATTTTATTAGGTTCTGCATGCAAACAAACACTTACTTAATTCCAATAAGCACAGCAGTTCATGTATTGAAATCGTTTCAGTAACTAATTACCAGTTTTCTGCAGCTGACCTATATAATTCTAAAATTTGCCTCCGTGATTCGACCATTAACAGTCGATACTTGCATTTGACAGTTGAATTAATAATGGAAGCAAATAAATTCACTTAAGAGTAAAACCAATTATACAACGAAAAAAGTCTTGATACAATATGTGAGTTCCTAGTTTAATTAACTAACAAATACAGGGAACATTTGAAGGTAGGTTGACAAAATCTCGTCTACCCTCATTTGCTAGATTTAGTATGAAGAGATCGAGAGTTATATTTTAGCATAGTGTTACATTATGTGTTGCATTATAAAAAACAAATTTCGTTTATGGCAAAAAATGACAAACGTTTCAATATTTGTTAAATTATAATTAAACCAAACAACTTTTCGTTTGGTCTAGATGTCTTTAAGTGCCGCAATCATCACAGTCAGAAAATTGTAGAGTTCTTAAGTGTGCCAACTATCACTGGTTAAATGAGTGCTACTGCAGCAGGAGGTACGTGAGGGTGTGTGTGGCTATGTGGTAATGCATGTAATAAGTGATTCGAGTATACCCTCCGGAGTAACATGCCATTTCAGTTTAACAAATTAGTGAATTAGCTCCGAATTCCATTAAAATGTGTTCGTCGTGTTTAAAACAAAATCCGTAGCGGCGGGTAGAAGCTACAGTAGCAGGGTATATTTTCTTATTTAGCATTTTGTACATAACCTTAAAATATTCGTTTTCTTTCCAAATTTTCTAATATATTCTCATTCTAGCTGTACAATTAAGGAGATGTTAGAATAAGGTAAACTTTCACATAAAATGGCGCGGATTTAAGCAAGTTTTGGTATAGTCGGCGCTCTAACATGTGTCATACTTTCAATTGACTCAGAGAAGTGCGCCGTATTACATTTGTGACACACATTTGTGTATCAGCATTGTGGTATTCGTGTAAAATACAAAAGTGTGCTAACATTAAGTATATTTTCTCTTGGTGAGGTGTTGAATATTTTTTATATGAATCATCGACCGATATCCCGATTTACATGTAATCCAGCAATCCCTGTGAATATTGTGTCAGTCTCGTAAGTAAATATCGTGTTCAGATCTTTGTAGACACGTGTACGCACACTTTAAGTTTATTAGACTTGTTTTACAGCAGCTCTATTGAAACACTCTGTTGCCCGGATAAATGAAAAGCAATTAAATTCCGCAACTTGAACCCCTTCAAAAGAAGTTGTAAAAGACGTATGCTAATTTTTTCTAACTTTTAACGGGAAACATATAAACTGGTTTAACTTTACAATCATATGTTATTCATTTTTTTGTCAATGCTTTCGCAGCAAGACAGTGAGGATGAATTAAAGAAAGATTACTCAATTGTTAGCCAGTTTTATAATTACGGCACAGCACATTTTACGCTGTTTTGCAGCTGCGGGTGAAATACCTCTAAGTACAGACGTGGTGTGGCCTCCTCTGTAATTTGTTTTCATGAACAGTGCTGATGTATTGCTAGCGTGCATTATCGCAGAATTTTTTTATAGGAAAAGTAGATAATTCCAAATTCAGTTGGGTCTCATTTGGCAAACAATCACTCTGATTTTTTGCGTGCGTGGAAACGGCATTGGTATCTAAACAGTCTAATGTCTACTTTGATACATCGTTGGTATCACTTGTGCTATTTTCGGTACTTCACCGCTTAAATTAAGGGGTTTCGATGTTGCTGTCTCGCTAATTACCTCTGCATACCAGGTTTGGTTACAATCTTCACATATTGTCCCAAATTGCCTTGCAGACAGAATAATGAGGCGACGAGTGATACAGTAAGTGAAATTGAAACAGCTGCAGAATTGAACTTATGCTCAATTTTAGTTGAATGAAGAAGCTGAGGATTTCCCTTGGGCAAAAACATTTCCAAAGATATATCACTTCTTATTCTCGTATTCTTTCATCGAACTTTTTTGTATCTTTTTCTTTACTTTCATGTTGTACAACACTTGCAATATGCGTACTTATTTCATCCCTTAAATTATTTGTTAGCGCTTGCGTAATGTTTAGAATTTCTTGTTTAAATACATAATAAATAGCGATAACGTTCCAAAAACTTCTATAAAGACTCTTCCGCACTTCTCCCAAGAAAAATTTAGAGACGTGTAACAGCTTCAAGCGATTCATAAAAATCTGCTATTGTAGCCCTCGAGGTAACGGTTGAGTACGATCTTCTCTTCATTCTCCTTTTTTGCCTTCTTTAAGTTTCTTCAGTCACGCCTCCCTCACACCTGAGCGCTCATTTTGAGCCGATTTTATGCATCCTTTAATCACAAAGCAGAAAGCTTAAGACTTTTCTGCGGCCTGAAAGTCGCATCGTTCGATTCAAACAGACCGTCAGCGGCAGGCCACGGTCTGCCGCAAGGATGCGCCCACTGACAAGTTAGCGTCAAGTCTTGCTTGGAAATTCGTGCGTCGTACGCTTGCAGGATTACATACGCTAATCCCCGTGGTGCCTTCTTCGACTTGGTTTGGCCTTTTCAAAAGTGGCAAGAGTAAGCCGAGAGGATTACTCATCCCGCATTGAGCTCAACGAGTCGCTCCAGACGGTCTTTTTTTGAACTTATAATCTGTCTTCGAGGGTCCTTGTGGGGTTTTTGCTTTGACGCTCTTTGTGACAGCTCAAGAGAGAACTTTGCTTACAGGAAGTCTCGAGGGCGATCTCATTTGCGCGCAGCAGTGCCAACGTACTTAAAGTTCCCGAAAAAAATATGGGCCGAAAATATGGTAAAAATGTCGATGACAGTCTGGATGTTCCCGAGAAAATCACTACTTTCTTCGTAAATGCTCCAGCAAATAGAGTTTATGTTAGCCAAAGAAAGTGATATCTTATTGAAATGTCCCCATCTAGATCTGCTGAATAGAAGTGAGAGTCCTTGACTAAATTTTATTAATAAGGCAATGGAGGTAAAATATATAAGTGGGGAAGTAGCATTTTTACTATTATAAAAATTTATAAGAAATTACAGCCAATTGACTAAGTTCAAAAATTCATCGATGCTGCAAGATAGGATTGCTTCTTAACTATTTTATTTTAAATGAAGAGACTAGAATAATATAATTTTCTGTCGGAATTTAACCATGTTTGTGCTCAGAATTACTACTGTAGATTTAAAAATGTCCAACAATGTAAATTGACTTATTTTATTCTCGGTATCTTTTTCACCTAATTAGAGGAGACTTTGAGCCAGCATCTCGCAAATTTTTCATGTGATGCGATCTGCGTTCCTGCAAAGAGAGGGCTTGAGATGCAAAAAGATGCACCGCCGCAGCAGCACCGATCTGACGAGATAGGGAACCTCACACTCAAATCCTGAAATCTGACTCCAGGTGACCGAAATACATATGTACGCTAGAGGCATGCCAGAAATTGGGTCCGTTAGTGGTGTATATCCTGAACCTGGTTGCTTAGTGTCAATACTGTGTCTAAATGGAATTAACTATAGTAAATTCAATTTTCCAATTTTTCAAACGTGTTAAGGTGTAATATTTCAGGTTTCAGATTCCATTGAATCATATTATCTGTTAGACGAGATATTCCAGTACGAGGCATCACAATTTTACTGCGGCCTTGCGATGCGTGGCGTAGAAGTTGTTTTTGGAAGGCTTTAGACACGTCACCCTACAAAAGTGTTCTTCCCCATCAAACTAGTTTACTGGAAAATACATTTACTCAAAATTTGATTCGTATAAAACGGTTTCCACATAAAGGTTGAATATTTTTACCCATGAAAAAAGTGATTCCAAAATTGTTGCGCTGCATCTCACGAAAGACACTGTGACGCTTCTGCTTGAAATCAGACCCAGGCCCAGCCACATTGCCTGCCTCGTTAAAAGCATTGTTGCTTGGGGGTGGTGTAGGTGTTCCCTTTAAGATTATCTATTCCCTAATCAAAATTTTGTCATGAAAGGCTTGTTCCTTCACAACGGCCTAAGGTTAACCAGTGCCCTATAAAATATTGTAAAAATTATAGTTCTCTTAATTATTGCTATATGTGCATGTACTGCAAAGCGAGCCAATTTATGTTGACAAACAAACACCTAAGTTTGAATAAATGTAGATCAAATGCGTAAGTCAGGTAATATCATCATTAGACTAATGCAACAACAATGGCTAAAATATATTTTGCACTGCACAAGATTCACTTTGGGTGCCACAACGTATACCTCGAACCCCATCATGATGAGTTGAACCTTGGATAAATCAAATGTTCACTTTCACGGAGCAAGAACGGCATGACGCCTGTATTCAACGACAACCTACCTCTCTCAGCAAACTCTTTCTCCACAACTCCTCAGCGCACAGCGTCTCGTCCATAAAACTGATCATAGAGCACAACCGCTACCATGGCGCTACCTGGAGCCGAGCAGATTCATTGTGCCTATTGTGCAACATCAGATTCCCCGTTGTTGCACATCACCATTAGCAGCTGGTATCCATCATTGTAGCCGTCGCCGTGCTGGCTGCGATGAAGCCTGGATGAGTCGACCTTTCGATGCACATCAATCAGAGGATGAGCGCGGTGCTTGTGTTGAGGCAAGAATTACGTCTTGCTAAAATTGGTTCCCGCTGAATTTGGCGAGTCAGCGAATGCTTCCTTTTCATTAATAACGTAAACTTAGTCATGTGATTTTTTATATTAAGTTTTATGTTTTCATGTAAAATTTGTGCACCTACATTTATACATTACATAAAGTTTTGTACATTTGTCACAAATTTCGACACGCTCCAGCGTTCGTGTGGCCTAGTTTGGTGCGGCGCATCAAGTCTTAACTTTCACGACAGACTTTAGGGACAGAAGTATTCTGTCCTCTCATGCTATGAGGTAGAATTCTCGCCTACACTGTAATCGCTTGTCTGCCCTTGACACTGCGATTATGTAAATGACGCCAGCTCAAATAATGTTGGTGCATTTAGGCTAAATGTACTCAATTTGTTAGACGGTCATAAAATAATTAAAAAGGGACTTTGATTCTGCCTTTATACCTGCATATTTTCCGATATCATTAGTTTACTCTCGTTATCTTAAACCAAGATGTTTGAAATCGATTATTTCATTCAAAATGAGTTACTACTATAATTAATCAATCATCAGCCTCATGTGATCCTTCTCTCGGGCGGCAGAGAAGGGAGTTGCTGATCATTCATTGATGAATATGAGCGAGTTGAGGTAGCGTTCCCTAAATAAGTCTTTGAAACTATAACGTTAGTATTTTTGAAATAAATACGAAAGAAGTGAAAGAAATGTGTACATACATAATTATTTTGATCTTAAAATTGTTGAGAAGACCGTACCCAAAGTGAAATGGAATAAATTTAAAAGCCTCTTTATCAAAACTAAATAGGAACCATATATAGCATAGTAACATACAATTTAAATACAATTTTTTGAACGTGCGACAAAATTACTCAATAAATGATGACGACAGCTTATAGTCGTTTTAAATAAAATCATATATTTCATGACTAATACTCCAGAGGTTATGAAAAAAAAACAATGAAAAATTCTTCTTGAGAAACCTACGTATCATAGAAAGCTACGTTCATACTCGTATATTTGTAGTATGCTTCACACTGAAGGAAATCTACCGCGATGAGAGAAGAAAATATCATTCATCTAACAAATTACTTCCATACTTTTGCCGTACCATGAAAATTGTAGGATCTAACTAGAAGCTGAAAGATACTTTTTGCCTCTTCTCAGTGATTTGCTTAGAAGGAATTTCATAAGAAGCAAGCAGGAGAGGCGGCGGCATTGCGAGAGTGTCGCTATAATGGACGCCAGTCGTCTGCCCCACAAAAGGTCGCATGACACTCAAAAACACAACAAAACTCCTGGCCCGAGTAACATTTTTTACGACAAAGAGATACCCACTTTAATGAAGAACTCTTTGTTGGGGTTTTCTTCGGGACACTATTAGTTATTCTCAGTATCAAGTATCACACAAAAGCCCACTTGCGTCAATGAAAGGAATTCGATCCAACAAACGCGAGTTCAAAATAAACACCGAAGAAAAAAAAAAGCTATGGAGACCTGTCGACGATCCCACCTTTCAGAATTCAGAGTAAAGAAACATGATCGTCGTACCACCTAACGAACGTACCACAAAGTCGTGATAAGCTTCTGTTAAACACTGTTGAGTCGGGTGAGTTCAAATCGTTAAGAGTTTTGAACACAAAACACTGCACCACGTGTTACTAATTGATATGTACTTTTATTTTAAAGTCGCAATCATACATTACACTGACTTGCAACGAAAATAAATCAATGCTTGGCATGCAGCTCTCACGGCTTTTTATTAATTTCCCAAGAACTACAGTTAATCTTGTTTTTCTCTCACACCATCAACGTTGTCCATATGTAATGAGTTATGGCAGATGGAAACGTTCAAGCGTTCTAATATGTCATTCTGTTGGCTTAGTATGAATTATTTTCCGCCTCTCACCCGAAAGAGCATTTTAGAATTTGGTGAAAACATCGCGCTTAATGGTCGCATTCGATAAATTGATTCGACGCTACTTTGAATATCTGTGAGGCTGAGACTACAGACAGCTCCATATAAACAAAAGCAAACATCCGCCAATGCCTCTTAACTAATCGGGTTGTTAAAATTATGGACGGAGGAAAAATTTTGTGGTGCATGAAGTGGATTAAAATCATCATGTCATATAACTCTTCATGTTCATAATAATTAATCACGGCAGTGAGCAAATAGAAAAAGTGTACATGATTTTCGCGAATGGATCACAAAAGAGACAAATCACGTGAACGTTGTTTTTTGTTTCCTGAAGCTTTGAAGAAGAGTCCAAAAAACACCCCGAACTCAGAAAAATCCTGAAAAAATATCGTTGGTTTTCTAAATTCCTAATCGCGTACGTTTTTATCAATGAATGATGTTTATAATTTTCTTATGAAACATATGAGGCATTATAAGAGGCTTTCACTCTCAAACACTGGGACGAATTCGTTCATTTTCTTAATATACAACATGAGCCCTCTTTCAATTAAATGAAAGAACGACATTGAGGAAATTCACCGCATTGCATGAAGCTACTTGAAACTAGTTAGTGTAGAGGCTCCCTTTTCCTGTCGTTGGTTTTTCATCGTTTACCCAGCGTCGGCCGAGTTATGGAAGGGCGGTCACCGCCACCATGAAAAGGCGTCAACCGCCGGCCTATCTGCCGCTCCCTGACCGCACTCGATAACGACTCTCATTAACCAAGAGCCACTAAAAGTGCACAAAAAATTTGCCCTCCATGCCGCAGTTGCAGGACAATAGAGCAATTCGTCGCTCTCAATTCTCGGCAAATGAAAACGCTCCATATTTCATGGGGAGGCGGCGACGAGCGCCACTAGAGGACCACGTCGCTGACGTGTGGGAGGGTCCGCGACGCCGCAATTCAATGTAAATCTAATGAGCAACTATCATTAGTCTCTGGCGAGACCTCTCCACTTGACAGCTTCACAATTTCATAATAAAGACTACCTCGCTAATCAAGCTCACTTAAGAAAAATAATCGCTTGAATGCGCTCTCAACAGGCTCGGCAAGACTGGGGCCGCCTGTGTTATATGGAGAAGAAAATAGCAAAATTCTAGAGCTTACCAACGCCATTTTGCCGAAGCTCATTTCGAGCTATGCTGGGGACGTTTGCTCCAAGTTTAATAAAAACTTCAATTTTATTCTCACATCTTTCAGAGCTTAAGGGGCTTGCATGTATTAAGATTCTCAAGACTCATTTGAGTTTGAACCTGAAGGCTTAATGTTTTATTAATTTATGCGTCAATAAATATACTCACCACTGGGTGTTAGAAATAGGAGTCAACTCCGAAAAAATAGTAGATATTACGTATATTAAGGTCATGGTACATCTCCCGAATAAAGAAACGGATTATATTGCACAATGCTTCTAATATTTTTCATATTTTCAGAACTAACAATATTCCAAATTATAGATGAGTGCACTGAATACCCATGAATTAGTGACCGTCTTGCCCATTGTAATTTTTATGACCGATTTCTCACACATGCTCAATTCAGTGTTACTTCCATTTTCTTGAAGCCTGGTCGCTCATTGTTTAGGTTCGAGGTAATTTATGATTAGTTGCTACAATTTCCTGAACCTCGCATAAACGTACAACCACAACACTACGCTTGTCCCATTCCATTTAAGTTTAGCCATTGGTCAACAAAGAGATAATTATCTTTGATCAGAACATCAAAGTGAATTTGTGTACGTTCAAGAATCGTTCTCTATGGAGAATGAAGCTGTTTTATTAAAATGATGAAGAAGCGACGTGCAGTTTTGTTACACTTAAACGCAATGAAAAACGTTTAATGCAAAATCTTTAATTTAGGTGATCGAAACATTCGTACCATTCATCGCCTTACGTTGGCACAGAGTGCACTTCCAGAACCAATGAAAATAACTGATATCCAACTGTAACACAACATCTCGAGGCAAAATAATTTAGAATAATTGAACACTTTTTACGATGGAAGAAGAAGCTAGTTAAATTTTTCACTTATCTGTACAAGGGTCAGTTGGCCGTTTTCAAAAGATGGTTCACGTTTGATATCCGCTCAACTTTTTGAGAAAAAAGTTATTCTGAAACGTGAGCATAAAGTGCGCACCCCTACACTCAATTTACATCATCAGTGCAAGTTCAAGTTTAGAGAGCTCACCTCGAGTTTTTAACCATGATGTAACACTCATGAGGTGCACTCCAGTCTAACTTCGCTGTCAGATTAACGATGACATTCTCTGTCACGGTACGACGTACGAAAACTAACAAAAATATATGTAAAGTGAATTACATCGATATGGCTCTGTAGCTTGACTTGGTCTACAACGCTCGTAAAACTACTCGGAAGTAGAGTGAATTCGTTTTGCAAACCGAATGTTAACTACCGATCACCGTTCACTGTAAATGTGTTGCTACGCGAACGTTTCACAACATCTTGCTTGGAAGGAATTCCTGTTTGTATCACATGAGGGAGAAATGGCTAAAACAGATGTTGACAATTTTTTGCCCTGCTAAGATGAAATGCAATCAAAGAGCTTTTTAAATACCGTATCGTTGCATTTGCAAATTTGGGGCATATCATTGAGTTAATATGAGCTTTATGATCGTCTCACTAAGGAAGATCCAAAATTGACCAGTGCTTTAGGTTTGGGCTCCAAACTCATTGCTGACACGATGAAGCCATCAAAATGCGATTTAAAATCATAGATGTATGCTTGTAACCGACTATTTCAACGCGTAACCTCCTCGATTATTAGTTTTTTGAAAGTTCAACTGTATGGGTACCGTCACCCTAAATGTCCTCCTACCTAATCCTAAGTAATGGCGACGTAACGAAGCGGAAAACGATACGTTCAGTTACAACGCAGCTCCCTCCACCGAGCGCCAGGTGTGCAGAGCGCAATTTGAGCACCTGATGGGCAGATCGGAGAGCTCAAAAGACCTGCAGAGAGGGCGCCAAATCGCATGTAAAGGACCAGGCGCACCTGAGACGATCCTGCCGTGGGTGGAGTGGTGGTGGCTGTCCGGCTCCCCACCCGGTAATGCGAGATCAATTGGTACACGGCCGGGGTCCCGTGACATGAGTGCTTTACGTCGTAAACCAGTAAGACTTACAGGTCCAGGCAGTGATAATGCTTCATGCTCTGAATTAATGTAAATGGGATAGAAAATAAATTGATGCGTCTCTTCTTATAGGCATACAGGCACTATGAGAAAGTCGAAGAAGTTTTGATAAAATCATTGTAGTTATGGATCATTTGAAAGATGGTTTATGCCTATGTCCTAATAGTGCTCTTAATTGTCCAGCAATGTACATCATTCGAAATGTGACATACATGTATGTCATCCGAAGGCATAAAGGGTAAAGTCTAACCAAAACAGTAATTGAACTTGTTTACGGAGTCGTGTGAATTTCATTATGACTCGTATTCCAATACACTGGATTTATTTGTTGCAGTAATAACCTGCGTGTTGCACAAACAGCGTACATGAGCAAAAAATATTTTTTAATTTCCCGGAGTTTCAAAGTTCCACCACCAAAAAACCAAAGCTTTTAAACTATGTAATTATCAATTCCTTAAATAAGATAAAATTTTAGCGCATAATTAAACTTTGAAGGTCATAACCGTTTATGTTTAGCAATATAATTACAGCAGAAGCAAAAAACATTGAAAATATGTTAAAGTTCATAAACCTCTTAGCTCTCCTGAACTGCAAGGAACATGCACCGTGGTGCTCCTCAGTCGCGCCTCCCAGCTTGGCATTTGACTCGATGTCCCAGCACACGTGGCTGGGACAAACGCATCCCAGCGATGATGTTGGACTGACTGCACGTCTCCGAGCGCGAGTCGCGCAGCCAGAAGTGATTGCATTACTGCCAGCAGGCGCGCCGGGCCGCGCACAGGCCTAGTACTGGCTGCAGGTGGGGTCATGCCGCCAGGGTGATGCAAGGTTTGCTACGTTTCCATGTATCCCATTACGCCCGTAACCCTTTGAGTACTGCAGGGGCTCCTGAGTCTAGGATCGACTTTCGCTCGGTATTTTTGTGGATTTTGGTTTTTTGAGTCAGAAAACTATCTTAGAACAATGCACGGAAAACATTGCGTATCTGGTCCCACGCTGAAAGTGCACAAAAATTATCAACGTTGATCATTGCAATTTTTGAATACGAAAGGTTAGGTGTAAGCAACATGATTCAGTTTCTAATAAATTTCGAGAACTATTTATACGATCAGGACTCAGTGGGACTCTAACATGGAGGGTGAATTTAATTTAATCCAATTTGTAGCGGGCTAAAATTTTGCAGTTCTGAGAAAGCTGTACAAATCTTCACATTTTTTTATTCATGTGCTTTGAATTTGCACTTACAGAACGAGGCTCGTAGAGAAGTCTTTTGAAAAATAAGTTGTCGGCGCTGTGATAAACACAACTTTTATTTGCCCTACCGCAACTTTAAGCAGTAGTCCACGAGGAGATCAATGGCCACAATCGAAATGAAATTATTAAAAAAAAATCTCTGGATAATTCTGATCACTAACTGTTGAACGATTTATTAAGAAATTGCATATCATGATGAAGTTAATTTTGAAGTTTTGCTTATTTTCCTCAGCTGCAAATTGAAGCGTGCATCCTTTTCTCTTATTCACGCACGAAGGATATATGTGTGTAAGATTCATTTTCCAATAGGAAACTAATAATTTTTACCGGTAATCAAAAGAGCTTACGACCTTGTGAGCGCCGCTCACTGCACACAACACAATGCGCTCCGCTGGCAGTTCGTCAGCTCTACAACGTTCCGGAAATTCTTAATGATGAACTCGATCAATTTTCAATACTTTTCCCAACAATGAGCCTGAGCGCATGCTGGCAGAATGATTACGACAGTAACGATGCCCCCACAAATGAAATGTTTTTGTGCTCGTGCGACTACTGAGCGCATCTGGCTGCCATAACAAGCATGTTAATATCATGCTCTATTTTTATGAAGAATTTTGCCTCAAATTTCGATGAAATCGCGGCGCAGGCTGCTGCGTCATTAGCGGTCGCAAACATCGCAGTGACGGCTAATTTGTTAACATTAGTGAGAGATTTTGCTGGAAATATTCCGCCTCCGTTATTTAACTAACGAGAATTCTATACAGGGTAGCTTTTTATGAAAACGAGGTGGCCAGGGGGGGAGCAGGTTGTGCGAGCATGTGCGCAACAAATGAGAGCCCTAATGACAGTGATCATTTAAAAACCTACCATGGGCCGAGTAAAAGCTCTTGCAAAAGTGCGCAGGTCATGCATTTTAGTGCTTCATCGTGCGGAACCATTTTGCAGCAAGTTCGTGAAATTTAAATGGAAAAGTTAGTTGTGAAAACTATTCTCAAAAATAAATAAGCTTCGAAGAGAGCAATATTTTTAAATAGAAAATTCATGTACAGAGCCTGCAGCAACATTCATGTGTCTACGCTCTGATACTTTTGCAAGTAGATTTGTCACGATAGCTGATACGTCACGAAGAAAATATCATTTCGTTCTTCATATAATTAAATTAGGGGTGTAACAAATCAGATTTCATCTGTGACAAATTAGATTTTAAACATGACAAATTAGATTTCGCTTGCGACGAAACAGATTCGTTTGTGAAAAATCATATTTCATTTGGGACAAATCATATTCCGTTTGTGACTAACCAGATTTCATTTGAGACAAATCATATTTCATTTAGGACAAATCACATTTCGTTTGTGACAAATCATGTTTCATTTGTGACAAATCATGTCTCGTTTGTGATAAATCACAGTTCGTTTGTGACAAATCAGGTTTTATTTGTGATAAATCATATTTTGTTTGTGACAAATCACATTTCGTTTGTGACAAATCACATTTTTTTTGTGACAAATCACAATTCGTTTGTGACAAATCAGACTTCATTAATGACAAATCGGCCCGTAAAAGTTTTAGTAGGATATATCTCTTACCGTTGTTTCCAACACTCACGAGGAACAACGTAGTCTCAGCACCGCGTATCCAGGAAACGTTTCAAAAAATCAAGATTTCACGCGGTCTTGAACGCGGGTAAGCAATTTGCTTGATAGGATCTACAACATTTCTCTGAACAATTGAAGGCATTTGAAGATAAATTGTACGGAAATTTTAACACAGTTTACCTCTACCAAGTGTCAGTGTTGTGCGGTGATTTTGGTTCCAACACTAAATTCAGTTCAGTGGCGCATAGGATGTGTTCAGATGGACCAGGCTTCTTGGTAAGATTCAAACAGTTGTTCATTTTTCGCTCTCTCCTTCCACTGACTGAACGTCACCTAAGTCTAATGCCACAATAAGTTTTGAGTTTACTTGTTCAGTTCAGTCAATTGTCCTCGTTTTTTATTTTTTGTTTACACAGAATGTTGCATAAAAATATACGCTCTCTGTTTAATTGTTTATAACCTGCAAACGAAATATCGGAATGACATCAAATCTCTTAGAATACAACTACAAAAGAACGGTTTCGAAAAAAGTATATACAGCGACTCAAAAAGCATGTCAGCGTAAAAACATTTTGACATTCTTCTTTGTGCATCTTCATGATGCGGAATAAATTCAGTTCATTCTACCATTTGGCACCATAATTATTTGACACAATTATATTATCTTCGCACATTTTAAGCAGCTCTAACCACAGAGAAATGTCTTTAAATCATTCACTTCCTGTAATCTTAAAAGACAATTTCCTGCATCGAGCTAAAAACATTTCTAGCGGATACTCGATGGCAAGTTATTATCATTCGAAAAGAAGGTTCGGGTTTTACGGAGCACCCAACAAACCTGCATAACATGTTTTTTCTCTGAATTCAGCATTCGTTCAAGCGGTGCAATTATCTTCAGACACGTGGTATGAAGACAGGCTTTCTACGTAGGTAAAAACACGAACATAACCTATCTAAATTAATAATATATTTTATACCATCAATGGTGAATCAATATCGTAATAGCTGCAATAAACATGTATTTAGCGTTCTAAACTGCAAATATCTTCCCAATTGACTGATTAAATACCACTTCCATCTATTACTTGCCTATCAACTTGCTTTAAGCTGAGAAAAATCCATTTCGGAACAATTACCTAACATATGTAAATTGCTAATAATTTTCATATTTACTTGTTAGAATCGTAAGTTTTGCACGTGCGGGCTGCTGCTCATTTTAATGTGCCAGCATATCGTCCGCAATGATAAATCAATAGAACGAAGGCGTAAGTAGTTTCAATATTCTCAACTTTACCATAAATTCTCAGCAATTAATTAGGTATAATGCGATAGGAATAGCGTTATTGGGATGAATGAAAATGAAGTCGGTGTGTCTGACAATGTATTTCAAAACGAAACGAGTTTTATTTGCTTCAGCAGCAAATGTCTCAATTTACAACATTTCTCAGCTCTTCTTGTTTGTACAGGTGCACGTACAGTGTTCTGATCTCAAAATTGAAATGTACTCAAGTGAGCACGTGATCTATAACTGTATGACTCGAACCCTTATTTAGTATCTTTGTTGAATAATGACCTCGACAGGTGACATGAACAAAATGAGGAACGGACTTTGAATACACGAAAATATTTAATGCTGTCTCGATTTGGCAATCTCTGTGTTTTTTGTGCTATTGGAGGTTTATTTGAAGCGTTTTTTCGTGCAAAAAACGTGAAGCGACAGGGGTTTCAATAGGGATTTACTCCCATTTATAGCTGCTAATTAATTATTCGTTAGAATACCTGTACAACTCCTGCAACAGGTATGACAGCATAGATAAGCAGGATACCTATATTATCATTATGCAGAGTATCTCTCAAAATGCCTCCAACACTTTAGAATATCCGCAGCTCGCTTGATATTAAACTTATTGTACCTCACTTAATCTCGTAAAATACTTACTTCAGTCAGTATGTTGTACTCATGATACAGCACGTTCTTCCGTTACAGCGGCAAGTTATTCGTACTTTAAAATGGGGTCAACATTTTTTGCAAGACACCCAGTATGTGTACTGTACGTACATGGGGTCGGTAATTCTACGTGAGTTGTTCTCTGGTAGAGCGTTAGCAGCTGCCCATGCAGGCCCTAGAAATAGTGTCACCGAAAATGTAACCTTAACACACATAATTTAGCAAACTGTGTCTGCCCGGCTGCCTCGAGCACAAGCTCTCCAAATATCCTCAGTAAACACAATTGTAAACAAACCTGCACAAGCACACTTACACGTGTGTTTACAGTAGCGGGCGGGCGCGTGTAAACACCTGAAGTTTCTTTCCTCACCACAAGGTATCGATCGCAACCGCGGAAGCTGAAGCCTCGCCTCAGCAGTGCTCATATGTGTATACCTGTGTGAGTATGGAGTGCTCCAGGGGTGTCACATTTATGTGATCTATTTCATTAATTATATTGAAGCATCAGGAAAGGAATTTGCCTCGAGTCTTGATCACGTGTCTCGCAGAGAATTTTCGTCTGAATTTTCCGGTCGTCACAAAAAAAACTTGCTATAATAATAAGAGATAAAAAATCAATCGGCTTTAAAATAAATTGAAAATGAATTTTACAGTCATGGGAATACTATCATAACCCAGGGTCGGAGATAACTCTACCTTCACTTCACTTCTTTCCAGTGCTGCTATTGCGTCGCTCACTTGTGAATCTACAGCATTTTTCAGCATAAATATGTAGCAAATAACGTGGCTTTTCCAACATCGATGACAAAATGTACATGGAATTGTTCTTCACTTTGCGTGACTTACAGTAAATTATCTTTCACTGTTACTCGTTAGAATCTTTCACTGTTACTTGTTAAGGAATGATGAATGTAGTCTAAAACATTAAATTTGGATCATTTAAACTTATGTTCACTGTTAAATTACATGTTGGGTGCATCCAGAGCCTTTATACTTGTGAGCTGTGCACTGTGATGGCTCAAACCCCAGCTTAACATATACAGGGTGTTTGAACAGTAATGATGCAATATTACGATATTAGATATAAAAACCTATGAGAACGACTCGTTCAAGTGAAAAAATTCAAACATTCATCATTTTCGAGGTATTTAATCTCAGAGTTGAGTAAGGTCAAGGTAATGTTGAGTGAGGAGAGTCGTAGGTAATGGAAGCTCACTTGAATACATGAGCTTTGTAGCGGAATTCAATTGGAACCACAATAAATGTTCAAAATGAGGCCGCTCTCCATCAGTGCAGGGCTGGTACCGAGGCAAGATCGATTCCCGGACACAACAAAACATTCGTGGATATCCACAATAAGTCCTGCACCATCAACTATCCTTCCAACGAGATCCATTTCTGTTTCCACTGGGGTTTTAATAACTGAACACTTCATGCGGCCGATAGATTGAAGTCCAACGGTGTTTAATCTGGAGACCTCGTAGGCCATTTCACTTTGTGTCAACAATACCCATCTGTTTGGAAAGTACGGTCCAGATACAGTTTTACGTTCCGATATCTTGGAAACGTTGAATGTTAGTAATTTTTACTTATTCAAGAAAAAGTTTCTTTTTGTTATTATATCTACTGTCAAAGTTCGTACCTTTAATTTTCGAACATCCTGTAAACAGCACGGGGAAACATAGCAGAGCAGTTCCCATATCAGTGAGGGAAACATGAGGCACGACTGTAGACTTACAGCTCTACTCAGAGAAAAAATACAAAGAGTGGTCCGTAATGCGGCCTGTATTGGAGCACAAGGACTTAAATCTGACACCCGAGAGACCGAGGGTTCCCCACTTGAGGTAAGGCTGTCCTCGAGAAGCTAATTGCTCATCGATTGAATGAACTTTTTCAAACTCGGCATAATCTGGTGGTTCGAACATTACAATTTTAAATTTACCCTCGTTTTCAAGTAATTTTTTATTTACAACAGTTGAACTTCTGGGTATCCAATAGGCTTTCATGTATGTAGCTGATTCATGCAACTTAGTTTTTTCATGCTTTCATATTAATCTTGACCATTCGTGGTTTTCACGGTTGACGTTGATATTTGGTTGTTTTAAAGGGTAAAGTTTGTATTTGGTGAGTTTAACGTTGATTTATGCATCAATTAACGATTTATTTCGTGATTTTCTATCGTGTTACGATTTTCTCCGCGATCTCTTCTAATTCTCAACTTTTTTTCACGAAAACCACCCATTTTGATAAACTTCAAATTTTTTGGAAGGTCGAAAACTTTCCCGTTCTTTTTTCAAACGGGCTCAATTTGAATGCCTGTGATAACACACTGGGCCATTTCACTTCTTCGTTTGAAGTGTGGCTGCATACGAGGACGTTCTATAAAGATATGCGAGATTGTTGAGTATAAAGTGCAACCCATTCTAATTCTTGAAGCTATCAAAATATTTCAGTCATTATTTCTAACACAAATCGTTCTGTACTGAAGGACGTAATTCAAATGTATATTGATACTGCATTATTAACTCCGTGACTGGAAAGGGTCGGAGAGCGGCTCAGTGTCTTTCATTCAGCTTGGTGTTAAATTATGTAGGTTAGATACTGAAAACAATTCCACACTAACAATAGGTTAGAAAATTGTCTTACTTGTCTTACCCCCAATTTTAATGAAGATGTTTAGCAATCTTCCTTAGGATATCACTGAAAAGTGAGGCGCAGTGGGGGAAGCTCACTGCGCCTTTGTGGAGGCATAATTTGCAATAAGCAAAACTATTGTGGGGGGAAGCCATAAATTATTTCGTGTACTGCCGGACTGGCATTTAACGCTACGCTATAAATAACATTATTCGCTGACTGCGTTGAAATAATTTTTCGTTTATACTTGCTGCAGTAAAATAGGTATCACTGTGGAAATTCGTGACAAAAAAATTAATCTTTGTAGAAAATGCATCATATTAAGCACAATAAAATATTAAAATGGTGCTACTCGTACAAGTTATGGTAGAATATTTCCATATATATTAGAGTGGTCAGAGGACGCATCTCAGGTGTGCCATTAATCTTCAGTTATTTCATTCCAAATGAGATGTTCTCTTGAAGAATCCATTGAAAGTTTTCGGTGCCTGCCTACCTGCTTCACTTCGCTACGTGTACTCCTGCAGCTTATTATATCTCGAGGGCCACAAAGGTATTCATCGTAACTCACTTTTAATTATTTATAAACATACAGTGATATAATAAATAAAGCTGAAGTTGTTTATTTAGTAATAATTGATCATAGTTATCAGATGATATAGATAACTATGATGTATCAGAACTTTCAGGACTCCATGTGTGAGTGCTAGTCAGATACGCTTGGCCGCTTGCTGTGCAAATTCTAATGCACACGAATTCGCAGTTTGTATTTGCTGTCGCTCAGGTTCACTTACGAGAACATGAAATGCCACTTTTCACTCGGACATGTTACAATTTGCTAAACATATTTTCTGTTGATTTGCTAAGTACCCTGAATTTCTAAGTCGCATGTCATTCACAAGAAAGATAGTTTTCCTCCTTAAATTTGAATCTATGTACGTCATGATCATTGTGAGCCGAGATTTTCCTATGATAGAACATTTCAGAAAAAGTAACCATACAGTTAATATAAGATTTGTGTCGTTGATTGCCGTTTGCTGTGCGTGAGAAACAGAAGCGGACAAGAATTCAATGCAAAAAAGCACGCCACTTTATCTTTGCCAACTAATCAGTAGCTTTTTTAGACATTTCCACGCATTTTGAAATCTACACGCATTTTGAAGCAACGTGAAGTTTTCTCCGACATCTCACCACACATGCTATGAACATAAAATAAATTACTCGGTTGAACAAAGTTTACATTATAGATTCAATTTCGATGCTAAATTGTTTGTTATGATCGGTTTAAATAAGTTCTCATAGTAGTGACATTAACCACGAGGGATCACAATTAAGGCAGTGGGATCTAATTGTGACATTAGATTGGCCAAGTTATCTGGTAGGTCGAGGTGAGTCGTGTACGGCCGATTGATGGCACCGACGCGCACCAATAACACAGCGCGCAACATTTGTCTCTATCACTCGTGACGCTGGCCAGACCCCGCACAGGCATCGCAATACATTTCCCCCACAGATGAGGAGACGTTTCATCCCCGACCGTACACCGCCATCAGTCTTCCCACAGGGACACGTGGTTCGACGATCTCAATAACAGATACGTGATCCATTTCCTTGTAACTGCCGGACACTTCCTCACAGTTCGGTCTGTGTACAGCAATCGATCTCCTCAAGAACAAAGCGCAATAGTTCGCTTGAATGAGAAAAAACCAGCGGCCCAGGCAACGTGAGTCCAGCTTGTCCGAACTTAGCTGCTGCTTTGTGTGCCTGCCAGACTGCAAGTTTGAAGTTCAAGGCAAAGCCTCGTTGTGAATGAAGGGAAAGATGAAATTCCCTGTTCCACTTTCAATCAAGAGTGACTCTGTACCAGAACATTCGAAGGGGATGGAAGTGAACGCCTGAAAATGATGAGCATTGTGCGGTAGAATATACAGTCAATGGACTGAGCAGCTTGTGGTGAAGAGAATGACACTCTTGTATATGTATTGTCTTACACGTTTCTTGGCATGTGGCCAGCCGTTGGATCGTTTTACCCCCGGAAAAATATATTCATCGCACTAAACACATTCAATATTCTAAAACAACTCGCTTCGGGCTTTATTTCAACTTGGATTAGTGCTAGTTTCTTCATTTTGTTTCGCTATAGAAGTGTGTGGGGGAAGCCTAGCGTCGGAGACAGAAGGAATAATATACAATGAAACAAGAGCAGTTAGGAGTCATGTTCTTAACACTTATTCATACAACAACAGCATATAACAATAGTTTAATTGGCTTCAGAAAAGCCAACATACGGACGTTTCGTACATAAAATTGAGACAATTGCTGTATGTACATAAGGGACACATAAATAATATAAAATTGAATTTTCCGATTGTTACATAAAAGTTATATTATTGATCACCTTAGCATCTAACAGCGCATGACCGCATTCACTCATTATTGTCTCGTTAGAGAACTGAAACTTTGACTGAATCAGAAGGGTTTTTAGAAATCCTTATGCTCCAGCTAGTAGCGACCAAGAGTAGAATAATTGTTAAGCTGCTTCGTAGATTGTCGAGAATTTTATTCTTACGATATTGTAATATTTTTAAATTGACAATTAATTTTCAACATTCTGATATAATGTGAACAATAGAAATGCGCGCGTGTGGTCGGGTATCGACTTCTGCAGTTTCCACGGTAAGCCTCTGTTGAATTCTGGAGCAAAAAATGAGATTTAGCAACATCTTACTTTTCATATGAACAGAAAAGCAACCTAGTTGATGAATTAATATAGTTCCTGCTGCATAGAAAATATGTTGGCTTCAACCCCATCAATATTTTATCAAAAGTAGCTCTGCGTCATTCCTACGTATTGAGCAGACATGTAAGAGTGATAAAATTTCTTCAACTCAAAATGCGTTCGTTGAGCGTACAGAGAAAATTAAAATTGTGCTACATCAGCTGAAAAAAGCTACAAGATTCTGTGATGAAGTTCATCTTTATCTTGATTTTTCTTCAAAAATGTGTGCAGCCCGGTTAGTTTCACGGGCTTGTAGCCTTTTTTACAAGTAACAGGGTGTGATGTAATGCACTTGATCGAATAACTATCCAAGGAACCTAGCAGTAATGCTGTGACTATTTTTTAGACTCGCAAGTGCAATAGGAAATATAAGGATTAGAATGTAAGTTGCCGAACTAACGATATTCTTGCAACATATATAACATAAAATAATAGCAGCTGTTAAAAATGTGATTCTAATGCAATGAACTGTAGGATTCAGTACGCGCTTTTAAAGCATCCGTAGTAAATAACTATCGAACAACGAATGCTCAAGCGATGGTTATTTCTACGGAAAATTGCGTATGATTTTGTCCAGTTCAATTATTTTTCAAGTATCTCAAGTAGCCCAGTTTTCTTAAATAGAATGAATTCTTATACGGAAGTAAGTTCAATTCCAGAATTTGTTCGCTGTTCTTAAATTTCTTTCTAAGCCATGTATCAGCCCTGAATTTTGCGTAAAAGTTAAGCAATCGTACATGAACTTCTAATAATATGGACCAGTTAATTAGTTGCGCTCTCAGGTGTCAGCTACAGCATAAAAATACTTCAGTCGTCATGAATTTCCCATTAGCTTTTCGCTCTTCAAAATATTTCAGCGATAATTCAAGGTCAGGAAATGACTATTTCCAAGCATTTCTCTCACAACATTTTCGAAACATTGTGCTCTAGACCCGTCGATATACGTACGGGTTTTTACGGAAAAAAAGGAGGACTCATTAACAAAAGTGTTGGAGAAAGTTTTTGAAAACGGGGTGATTGAAAACTGTTCTTTTCGAAAAACGGTCTTCAATTTAAATAAGAGCAAAATATCAGAACAATATGTCTTCAATAACGAACGCAATATTGGTAGAAAATAAAACAGAAAGAAAATACATAAAATATAGTCTATGCCGTAGGTGCGTAAGAGAAATAAGTTTTGAATGAACGCCTAAGTTTTGGTACAAAACGTTCACAATTTTTGTAGACACTTTATGCACTGCCAAGCATCACTGCTTCTATTCATTCGGGATATGCTGAATAAACTTGTTTGTTTTTTCCCCAGTGGTGCTCATATGTGTTTGAAGCCGTCGCTTGGAGGCCACAGGAGGTTGGGCGTGGAAAATAAAGAATACTATAACTTTCTCAATAGCAATCATATTTCCCAAGAAAATGTTAGGGCTTTTTTGTGAATTTTACTTGAATTTTCTGCATTTAAAGAGACAATCGAAAGACCATATGTTAACTTTATTTTGAAAAATACAGTACAGTTGTTAAGGCTTTCATGCTTAGTCATCACTATCGAATCAGCATTGGATTCCTATTCATTAGCATCATTTTGTGGAAGTTTCAATAGCGCAGACCAGCGCGTGTCCAGGCCAGCGATCAGCAGGCGCTAACTGCACTGTGCTCTTGGCAAGTCGGTCGCCGCTGCGCAGCCCAAATTATTGTGTCGATAAGATTGAATTTAGCTCTGCGTGGAAAACTAGCTGCAGCCTACTTCATATTCGCCAAAAGACTGTATTCGTTTTTTTTCGAAAGACAGCAGCATGCTTATGAAACACGACTATATTAGGTTTTTGGGCTGTGAAGAGTTAAGTCGGGCGGGAGTCGCTGCCTCTCGGACCAGAGCTATGTATAGCTTCATTCAAGAACGAGAGGCCTGTAAATCCTCCTTGTGCACTGTGCTGAGGGCGTGTGGCTGCATTCTACAGACGCGGTGAAGTAAGCTGTCGTCCCTATCATCAATACCGTAGCATTAATTGATGTTACTTTAACATACAGTGGAAGAGACAAAGAGCCCATTGCAATCGTGGCATGATCGAAAACTCAAATTAAACCTATCTGCTTTTTCCCGCATATATTCATCAACAATTTTTAGTCTAGTTGAAAGGACACACGACAACAGGAGAAACAAGTAATACATAATAGTACAGTATTTTAAGGAGACTATTTGGTACAAACTGTACAGGTCGTCCCATCGTCTTATGTAGACTGCTCATGTATCTCATATTGACATTTTAAAAACGTATGTACAGTACATTAACACAAAAGTAATACGTGAGCATGTCCCTGCAATGTTTTAAATACGAGTATGTTCTTCGCAGCTGTACAACAAACATGAGCCTGACATGATCCTATCGTACAGTTGGCAGGAACATGAAACGCACCACCTGGACAGTAAAAATGAGCAGCAGGAAATACGCAGTAAATATTTTCATACTTTGAGTTTGCAAGAAGTAATCACAAAAAATCGATATCTCGATGTTTTCAAAGATTTTGAATATTTCGAGTAAGTTTGATATCCTTATATTAATTGAAAAGGAATCGTTCTTCCTTCCCGTTGCTTCTGATCACCAGGGATAGCGCAGGACAGGAAGTGGCTCTTTCTTGTTTTCTGTGAGCAGTGTTGCAACTTTTTCATCACGCCTGATGACTATCTCAGTTCTTTGCGACACGCAAGTAAAATAACTGCTCGCTGCAGTTAAAGCGACACTCGATAAGCTGCATATATGCTTCATCACAAACCATGCATGTAGTTTGAAGAAGCCAGCTGGTGTATTAGAAGAAGCAATCTCAAAACAACCTAAATAATGTTAGTGAGTCTACATCAGCAACTCATCGAGCGAACAGAATAATGCTCTCAGATCATGTTCCGTCATTGCCATTTTTCTAGACAAATAAAAGCTTTTTCATTCACTGTCAGCACAAAATTCAGAGTTCAACACTTGTATCACAAAACATCATTTGCACATAGAATGCTTTGCAGTTCATACGTTTCACATGTGTTCCCTCCACGTCGGATTGTAAACATTGGGGGGAATGGGAATCATATTGGGTGATGGGCCAAAGCCCTGTGGGTGAAACCCACTGCCCGGGGGGAAAGAAGCGGTCATAGTTCCTCCGGATGTGGGCGAATAGGAGTATGGGTGAGCTGTTTGAGATGCGTTAAAAGACGAAGAGGCAAACGTGGTAAGGCGACTAAGGGACGACAGATTTCCGGTAGAATTTGTTTCCAAGCCAGCAGTCCTGGGCGACTGGCTCGAGAGCATCATTGCGGAAACGCTGGGCATGTTCATGAGGCTGGGCTCATTCTTACAAGGCTCTAAATTGATCAAATTATCACTTTTCTCTTCCCGTTCCTTCTTGATTTTGACGTCACTTACTTCTGGTATACTCTCCAGTTTCATTTTACAAGACTTGGATTCACTTTTCTGCGAGTCCTTCTTGGGAAGCATTTTCTCCAGTCCCACACTGGCCACCGAGCTGCCTGTTTCCGAGGACACTTTTTGGACGATGCCCTCCTTAGTTTCGTCCTCATCATAGCTGTATTCTTCGTAGGTATCATCGCCGATTGTTTCGTCTCCACAATCATCATCGTCATCAGTGTCGGCACTCTTGCCCAGACCTCGAGAACCCAGCCTAAAAGACAAAAAAAGATATGTTTTACTCATGTTCAATCAAATCATTAAATAGATACTCTGCAAATCAATAAATTACGATTAAGGTTAGTCAAAAGAATTCCGAACGCTGAATCAAATTCATGATATCACAAGCCTAAATCACCACTTATGTACTGTAATACGAAGAAGACTTTAATTTCGTCAAAAAGGTTTCCTGCCATGTGTTAAACTAAATTATGATCCATTAATATTGATTTTTATCGGTTTCGCGTAAGAGTTATAGCCACAATCACTTACTTTTTATCATCGGCTCCTCGAGGCCTGTTTAGCTGGCGTCAGAAGATGCTTTCAAGTCCAGAGACTGAGTTCTGGTCACAGCTTTGCTGGGACTCTTCGTCGTCCCCAGGACTCATGGCCTGGGCCCCGCTGTTCGACATGGGCGTCGAGGGGCCATAATCAGACCCAGGGCCTCCCGGGCCTCCGCCGTCCGAAATGGCCCCCTGAGAGTCAGACGTCATAGCGGCTGCCTCGGCCCCTCCATCTCCCGCCGACCCTTGCAGGGCTTTGGGGTCTTTGTTGCTCACTTGTCTTCGCCACTTCGCCCGCGCGTTTTGGAACCACACCTGCACGATTCAAAACCCATGTTCGTGAGTTCTTGGAATTCAAAAACCACAGCGCTATTGAGACACCACGATGTCTGCTATCGCTGGAAGAATTCCTTATGTGTCGGACTCAAAATGATGGCCCAACTGCATGATTAGCGCTTAGACAATAAGAAAGCTAATAAAATTATATTACCCACGTACATTACGCAAAGGCGAAATAAATTTTGATGGATCTCATCCAATTATCAAGGTAACGTGAAACTAACTCTTTCCTGTTCATTGAATTGTATATGAATTGATTAAAAACATGAACTCAGAAAAAGAGGTTTCGAATACTTGAACATTTGTGATAATAAAAAGGTAGCAACTGCAGCTGGAAACTACAGTACGTTGGCTGCACAGAAAAATCTTAGTACTACTGCAACGCAAAAAATTACGTAAGTGCTTCAAAAATTGCGAATGGAGTTGTGGAAGCATCCCAACTTAAAATATAAATTCATCCTTGGTTTAATGAAAGTATTTGCATATACTGTATGTTTATTACACGGAAATTGAAACAAATTTCAGCTCAAGAACACAAAACTCGGATTGCAGTGGTAGGCTGCAATGTCATGAGAATTGCTCCGTTCTATTCGCGCCTCTCATTTCACAATTGGTTTCGATGCGCGCGTACCTCAGAGGTTGATTTCATTTCGTAAAGCAAGAGAATATCAACGGCAAGCAATTGTTATACTCTCGACGCGTTCGGGGGGCTGCCATGAGGCGCGCACATAAGAAGGACATGCATCAAAAACATAGGATCTCGCATGAGTAAGTTTACCGTCTGCTTGCTCATGGGGAGTTTTCTACACAATTCTTCGACGGTGAGAGAGGCTGGTGTCGGGGAGTGAACGCTTAGCTAACAGACGCTATCCATACGGGACCCAAGGAAATGAAACTTGTTAACACAAAAACAGTTTTGAGGAATTCTGAGGGTGAGTCATTTTTGTTACCAACATGACTTGGTTACACCACTTGAAAGTGACACAACTGCCAAACTCATTCGAGATCGTTTTGCGAGCTGTTGCCAAATGTAGCTGCTGATATCCAGTCGAACAATGCCTAAAGGATTTTTGAAATAAACGTATTTGAGCTCAGCTACTCTGCCTAGCTGTAGTTTAAGACCAGCCATATAAGAATAGCAAAATACCATTCAATTGCTTAGAAAATTAGAATTTTTCTTTTGATCTTCTCCATAATTATCAGAGTTAGAAAATTGAATAATTCAGGATATTTTGGTATTCAAGCCAACTAAACTAAAAGACTTATAACCGCTTTAGAAGGCAGGAAGAACGCCTATATTTTCGACCCATTGAGTTTAGTAAGAGGAAGATTTTACTCATCAGTGAGATGGAGGTAGGATAAGTTATTTAGTCAGATATAGAACGAATTATTCGTTGAATGGATAGTAGTAGTAGAAGGATAGTAGCGCTCCAGTGACTCTGACTATCTCGCACCGAAAGAGTAGGGACCATTTAGAATGGACTTGGAAGAAAGGGGAATCTATGCACATGGTATGTTCCCACACAAGATCCCCTGTGCATAGAAACAGCAAGTTAAGAAGAAAGAGAAAGAAAAGATAAAGAATAATTAACGAAGGAGGTACGAAAACGGGAAGAAACAAAGTGGACGTGAAAGACAGAAGTCCCCCAGGCCTATTCATAACTGAGGTAACCTAACAGTGCATAGGACAGACAAACCTAACTGAACTAACCCTACTGCCTATATGGCTTATGGCCTATCCTATGCCCGCTTACGGGTGTTGAATAGATAGCGAATACTCACACAAAGTCGCTTGTCAAATTTTTCATACTTATTGATAGCATACATTTCTCTAATGAGTTCTTAATGTTTAGAGCGTTCACTTTAGATAAATTGCTCAGCATCATTGTTCGCAGGCACCAGATTCCTTGCCAGCGATGAGTTTAAGTCTAAAACTTCGAAGTAAGGGATTTTGAAATTCATATCCTTCGTAACCATCATTATTTACTTATCACGCAAGATGAAGAACTCAATTCATTAAGAATGCATTTTATGTGCGTGAACTCTTAACGGATAAATAAGCAAAACCTCGATTTCAAAAGTTAAAGAAAGGGAATTCCAGTATAAAGTCGCTCGGGTTAAGTCAAGCTGACCACAGCAAGATAAATGGTTACAGGTCAACGAAACAATTAGGTGTCGAGGGGAGCTCGTATCGAGACCCACACAAGTTTGCGCAGCGGAGGCTCAAGGCTTATCGAGTTTTTATCTCGTGCATATCCGCCTACCCAAATGCACGCTTCTGCCACCGTCTGGCTCCCATTGTGTGATGCAAGAAGGTTCGAAATAGCCCAAGAACGGCAGAATACCAAAACATGCACGAACAAAATCGGAAAAACAAGCATCTTACAAAAGAACTGATTATTACAAGAGTTAGGAATGAGTAGCATGTTAGCTCTGCGTGTCAGCGGGACTTGTGAATAAAAGTTGATCGTTTGAGGAGACGAAAGAATATCATGGAAAGAACGCTAAATTTGAGTGAGATGTGCACTTTTTTATTGCTTGCCACCAACTTTTCATCTGTCGCGAGCGAGGCATAACTTGTTGACGTACGCATCGAGGGATGGCCGGAATTCAGCTTCCTTCAATACGACTTTTGGCGCAATTGTAAATACAAATGCGAGTGTAAATTAAAATTTAATCATAAATGTAATTGCAAATTAAAATATGAATGCAAATGAAAACTCATATACCAATGTAAACGCAAATGATAACATAAATGCTTTTGCTAATTCGAACGCAAATGTGAATGTAAAGACAAACGTTAACCCAAAAGTAAATGTAAACGCAAACGCATATGTAAATGCAAACGCAAGGGTAAATACAAATGACAAGGGAAATTGTAATGAAAATGCAAATTCAAATCCAAGCAAACACCAATGTGAATGCAAATGGAAATTATAATGCGAGCACGAATAAAAACCCAATTGCAAATGAAAATGCAGCACTGTTCGCTTGGACGCTTCACGGGACCACACCTCAGCGTGGAATAAGTCACGCGGCAACTGTATGTGGATATGGTCAGATTTGTTCATTTCGAAAAATTGCGTTTTCTCTCTTCTACAAGGATTTTCTCGATCGTTCGGACCAATTCACAGACAAACCTGCCATGTTAATCGTAAAATGTGTCAGTATCACAAACACACGGTATTTTTCAGAAAGAATCATTTGAAGATGTATTTTTAGCTATATTGACCCCAGGAACCAAAATACCTCATTTCTAATTCATTAGAAAAAATAAGCTGGTTTTTTATCTGAACTGGTTTCTCACTAGTTGACTTAACAGCTCCTGGTCCCTGATCGAGCCACGCTAGAAAAAGAATCGGTAACGAGTCAATGACTGATCATTAAACGACGCCCGTCCAATGAGGAGCTGACTCGTCGGGCACTTGAGATCAATTCAGCTCTATTGATATTTTCATCTGGAAAAAATATGCGAAAAGAAGGAAAACTGTTCAGTAAGAGGAGCCAATAAAAAATGGGGTTACAGTCAGCAAGAAGAAACAGCGATCTAATAGCACAGAAAACGAGCTATTAAAACAGAAAGCAACTCTCAAATCCACCATTCCAGTATGAAGCGGCGACTGCACGTTCTAAGCGCTAAATTCGTTCCTAAGTAACACAATCACACTACGAATGTTGGTTATCAGCTGCGGCATCCTGCTTCTGCAGCCGTCCTGTTCGCCTGCGATTCACAGAAAAGAGGCGGGCTGTGGAGCACTCAGTTTGCTTGCTTAACTCACCACAGAACTTCATTTCGTAGTCTTTTTGACAAGAGAGCAGGAAAAACGAACTCTCAGAATACGAGTGCAGGAAAAACGTTTTCTGAGAGTTGAACTCTAAGAATTTGCAAGAATCGTTGTATACTGTTGACAATAATTTTGCATTGCAATTCCGACCTAGAACAATTCGTTTCACATGCAGTACACATAGCGTCGTGCTAGTGAGTACTAAAGCGCTCAACATTAAAGAGTGTAAAAATTCATTAAAATATAAATATGCAATGTGAGAATGAGAAAATTTTCTCACATGTGGCAAATCATACGTACTACAGTTCTATAGAAATAAATAAAAAGGTTAAAGTAGCATAGCGATAACATGTAACATGACGTACATAACATGACTTATTCAGAGTTTCGCGAGATTGCTGAATGAAAGAACCCTATTTTTGAAATTTTCAATTTAATTTTAAATTCACGTTGAGTTACGAAACAATGTTTAAGTTTCGCTGAACTTTGATTTTGATCATCAAGATTGCTTTGAAAGAGCCCGACATCGCGTAGGTTGACTTAATATCAGAAACGGATATACCTGGTACGTTTTAATATACAAATTACGTTCACGTAGCACCAAATCACGAAAAATGTCGTGATGCGTGCGAAAAAAATCCCTCCATTTTAGCAACATGTGTGACACAGCGTAGCATTCGAGTACCTAAATGACAAATAGTAAATGTAAATCAGGCATGTAGTAGTCGTAGGGTTTCAGTGCTGAGACAAGAATGCTTCTTCGAGTGTCGGAAATTCCGACGAAATTACAGGAGATCAGTACAGATTCAGAACTTGTCCGACGAGCATAAGCGCGGAATAAATTAGATAATATTGAAACTAATCGTTTTTCTTAAACAGTGAGCCATTGACAAACGCTTATGATGCCGCCGCAAGGAATGAGAAACCTTCCCGCCCACTGAGGCAGGCAGCAGCGTGTACAGGTCTGTACGACCCAGCCGGACATCACTACGTTGCTTCTGAAAGAGAGCTTTGTGCTGGTCGGCTGGGCAGAGCTCTACCTTCCTGCGTCGGTACTGATCACTTCATTATTATTATTATTATTGTCACTGTTGTTGTTATTTCTATCATTATTACTATTCTCATTTAAGCTCGAAAAATTGTTGTGGACCATTTGTACGAACATGTATGTGATGTTTCCTTTGTTTCTTTGGCTACGCAAGGCAGCCAAGGCTTAATGTTGAAAAATAATTTATGCATTTATTATTTACAATTTAAGAGTTGATAGTGACTTGTGCGTTAATTTAATACCGTTACAACTTTAAATAACTCTACAAGAGGATATTATATTCGTGATACTTCATTAGAAGCTCTGTAGAATACATGAAAAATTTTGCATGTGCAGTACGGTTAATTTGAGAAACTGACAAAAATTCAGATGCATGCTGGGGTCAAACTTATTTTACGAAACATAAAACGAGTTCATTGGTCAATCTTTCAGAATAAGGCTCGTGGAAAAATGAATTTGTATCCCTATGAAAAAATTTACAGGCCTAATTTTTAATCTATATCCTTTTTATTTCACAATTTACTCGCTCTAATCATTGCTCTCCACTGAAAAGCATCTGAGAAAAAACAGGGAGCAGAAAGTGTGTTGACATGCGAGTAGTAGAGCCTAACTCTCTCACGCAGTCAGAAGGTTCCCTCGCCGCCAAAACCCAGCCATAAATTCATTAAGAGGTCAGAGGCGACAGCGGCACCAGCCGTGGTGGCCACTGCTAAAGCTGGAATACGGTCCGCTAACGCAAACGAAAGTCAAGCAGCAACACAGCTGTCAAGATTTTCTACGCTAAATTATTTAAATAATATCGTCTGAACCTCACGACTTGAACCACATCATCTGGCCCACATTGATGATGTGGTTGGTCCAGATGGTGTGGTCCTGGTGTGGAAGTATAAAGACGGTACATAAGCCTGACCCGGACGAGAAGGCCTGAACCACTTGCGAGGATTTCAAGCCATGCCAGAGCTTACAAAACAGATCGTAAAAAAAGCTAAATCTTCGCACAATGAGAACATGACTGCAACACCATAGCTGTACAAGGCAAATTTTGAGCAATTGCTGCTACTTGTACGCAAAACGATTATCTTCATGGTTCACTAAAAGTGATCTATGTCGCAGTTTCATTATAAAAAGATTTACGTGAGATAAAACTCGTTCAATCATCAATTTTCGACCCTCTTGATCAATGCTGCACCATTCGATATTTTCAAATAGTTATTTTACTTATTTGGAGTTTTACATTATCGAATTTTCATGGCTATTCCTATAACTCAGTAAGATTTAAAGCCGCTGGATGAAGCTATTTTTGAAAGAAAAACGAAGTTACACCGGGACTTCTACCGTTTGAGAGACATTACTCGTATTTTCTAAACGGGAAAATAAACCTCTTTTCAATGCAACATATAAGATATACCTAATTATAATGAACGACGCATCTAAATCAGATCAAACTTGATCGTATGACACTTCTACGAAAAAGAGCGATTTATTCATTCGACCCCACACAGGCAAACATCAGGTGTCAGCCCCTGTTTCAGTCAAGCCTAGACAGGCGGAACACCAAAAAATCAAAGAAGACGCAATAACGATGCTGGAGTGGTATCACTGTAGGGCATCCGTAATATCTTAGAATCATGCTAAATAAAATATGACAACTTTTGAATAAGCTTAGCAAGTGAAATTCTCTATTTCTTGCTGAACAATAAAGTCCAAGGTACACAATCCCGAAAACGATTCAAAGTTGTAGATGTTGAGGCAAGAACTATAATAAATGACTGGTGCAAGTTACATGTGGCCAAAATGGAGAAGAAATATTCTAATTGAGAAAATGTCTTCAGAATAAATTGACATCCAATCATCCTTGCAAAATTATTAATGATGAACCAGTAACGCTCAAGATAGAAGGACCGTGAGCGTTCTGTTGAAAATTCTTAGACAAAATTTTTCCACGAAGCACCTAACCCGTTTTCTGTTATATACAAAACATCGCTGAATAATTCTTTTTACTTCGCTGCAATAGCCTCCAGTACTGTAATGTAATGCATCCTTTTTCTTCAATATGAACCGTGGACCATGAAGAGGAGAAGTGACGGCAGCTCGGCCAGCAACAGGATGGAGGTGAAGCAGGGCCGTTGAGTGCAAAACGCACGACTCACGCCCTGCTTTACGACTTGCCCTTGACAAGTTATGATGCCCACCTGAAACCTGCGTTCAGGCACCAACTTAAAGAATGTTGCTCTCCGTATACCGAACACCCGGTGAATTTAGGGCGAGTTTATTGAAGGAAATTGAATACAGAAGCAGCTCAAACATAATGAAGAACGTGTTTCGGTGTTCAGTGACGATAAAGTGTGTTCAGATATTACCAGTGCACGAGAAAGTTTTTTATTCGTACTAGACCATTTGAGGTGACTTATCATTTAACTTTCAGTGGACATGAACTAACTAAGCAAGTCAAATAAGGAATCATTTGCATTTAAATATTAAATAAGCTCGTATAAAATATCAGTCGATGCGTGTTAATAAATTGGACCGAAACAAATGGATCCAATTTGTTCGCTCTAACGCTGATTGATATCCTGCCAATCTCTTCGTAAACCTGACGCATGCAGCATCCACAAAAACACGCAACTTAAATATATTCCCAGCACTCATGGAAATAAACGTTCACAACTGAAGTTCCAAGTGGGGTTATTAAAAGTAACGAATTGGATAAGTAGCAATAGAATGCTGAATGTGTACGCGTGCATGTTTTTAGCATCGCGTGCAACTCGATAATAGGAAGAGAAACTCTCCTTTGCTCGTATCGCAAATCAGATTCAACTGACAACTTTTGATGCTCGTAAAACAATTTCGGCACATTTGTATAGCACAGGAAGCGGTCATAAAATAGTAAATTTTTTTAGAGTTCCTATGAAAACGAGAATTTTCCGCGACAATGTTAGCTTAAATATGAAAGTACACATTAGATATGATCTGGTTGAAGACTTAACAATCACCAATGAAATATTTTCGCCTCATTTTGCAGATGTTCTTGTCCTGAACCTCTGTGGAACTAACAACACTAGTATGCGACGGCACGCAAAGGAACTCAAGTATAAAACAATTACGAATAGACGCTGTCGATTTTGAAACCTGCTGCTTAATAACTTAGATCAACATCTTGAAGTGAGGATACTGGCAGAGCAAAAATTTGGCGCGATTCGTTTCCATGACTATGCGATCAAAATGCACGTCCCGAAAGTTGGGGTTGAGAATTTCATGAGAAGTGATACCGAAGTAGGAATTATCGTACAATATAGAAATTGGGATTTGAATTAATTAACGTGGCTAAAAGAGAGTGATACAAAATTAATAACAAAAGCTTCAAAATCCGAAGTGTAACACCGGTTCCTGCAGCTGTCGATAAAAAACGAAAATTACTAATTTGTTGCAATATGTTAAATCGTCCCCAATTCACTCTTTTTACTATCTTTTATGTGTATATAGGTACTGTCAATGCAGGGCTGTGCTGTTTTTTTTTAAATACTCATGCGATATTTCAATAGCTTTCGTATTTACATTTCACCAAAAATTGCGCTTTGAAAGTATTTTAATTCGTAATATCGAAGTGGAAAACACATTTTCACGCACCAAGTTGATAAATGAACAAAGTTTGAGGCATCAAACAAAAAGTTTAGCGTAGTATGGCTAAGTATTAGTCTGCAAAGCATCATTGAGAAATGAATGTCGAATTAGAAAGATCAATTTAATTTTTGGATTTAATTTAATCAATTGATCTATATTCATTTATCCACAAGGCTCTTAGTACACCTTCGTCTTATTGAAATAATAAAACTTCGTCCTCACTATGAGTGAAATTTTCATCCTGTTTATTTATTCAAACCTTCTCGAAGGACTAGGATAATTACATATAGTCATGTCTAAAATAATTAGACAGGTACCGACCTTCATGATACACGAAGCTGAACAAGATGTTACACACTTTGGACCAAGAGTGTATTGCGTCTTTTTCATTACCATACGCCTTCTGAATATCCTCTTTTCCTCTACATTGATCCCATGATGTTACGAGAGCCGATTAGCATGAATGTTAAAATAAGCAGGAGACGTTTGTTGAGCTGCCTCTGAACGCACACGAAGGCCACCGACCGTCATCCTCGACCATCGATCGTCTCGAGCTTCATTCACAGCCGTGGCCTGAACTTCTCGCCTCACTGATGGATGGCTTTAGAGTGAGTAATTAAGCACTAACACGGGCCAACAAAAACTCAGTTTACTCGCCTAAATGAGCTTCTGCCAGTTGCCAGGTGTACCTCCCTGATTACTTTCTGTGATGAATCACGCGGGAGGTGATGGTTCCGTACTATGTTCGCCAATACCTGTGCATATATGAGCACCATTATGAATGAGCGTGTCAGGCTTTATTTTGATGTTTTTGAATGACGAATTTTGCCGGCAGCAATCTTTCGTGCAGTTATTCTTATAAATACACGGTGAATTACGTTCCTTTAAGGTTCCTCGAGTTCTTCATTTTATATTTTTCTCAAGTTTCATCACTATTTAAATGCTCGTTACGTCAGAGTATACGATATAATTTAAATTAAAGGGTGAGATCATTTATTACGTGTTCCGAACGCTAACCTTCAAAGGCGTTTTTGCATTCTCCGCCGCAGCTGCAGTGGTTGATAGCATTGTGTTGAAGTTCTCTTCGAATATTTTGCCCACAAAAGGTACGTGAGTGTTGAATTCTTTGACCTGTCACTATAGATAACATCACGGTGGGAAAGCTGTTGAACTTAAATCTTATTCCTGAGTCTTCGGTACCAATTATGCTAAAACTTACACCATCGTGGGGAAACGATGCATAATTCTTTAAACAAACCATTGGAAGTTAACAAACGCGTAGGTCAATGTTTGCTCAATACACCCAGGGTCCTGTAACAGAAATATATTTACTGCCATTGTGCAGTTAACTCAAGCGGCTACAGCAAACCGATGTTAAGAATAATTTTTCATAAAATTTTACCAATCATGCACAAAGAATTAGGTAAAGAGAAGCGAGCACGGTATGAATACAAAGCAGCGTGACTCTGACACACAAATACAAGCTAAAAAATCACACGGGAATGAGCTTGGAATTATTTGCTCGTGGTGGACTGCATAATGGACAAGTCCTGCACTTCACTGAGGAAAAGTTACATCATTAAAATTTCTCTGACTTGTTAATAGGAAGTAAACCTATGAAATTACAACTAAGTAGGTCGTGGCATTTCACCATTGCTACCGTGCATAGGTTCATCGTATGTATGTCGCCTGTAAATCGTTCTTAATCCACCCGAATTTAATATGAAACTGTCATTTTGACATGGAGTAATACGTTCCTATGATGGTTCAAATCAGCTGAAACGTACAAATCCTTTTTTTGAGGTCCTGAACTGAATTCACGTGCATCAATGCATAAATTTGCACCTAAGAATTCAACAAGTTACGATGAGCCTCTAACAATTATCAAGGAATTTTCATTCAAAACCCTCATCCGTTTTATGAACCAACTGTGATGTCACCACTTACGTGCGCTAACTGCACAGATGTGCATTAAATAGCCGTGATTGCAATCTACTACGAAGTGCTACAAGATTTGATTAGTCTAATAACCAACAGCGTTTCGGACGCGTTATTCGAGGCAGATACGCCGCGTTAGACCAGATAATGAGCTCCACGCGTTGTGTGAAGCGAGAAATTAAAGTAAGCGACGCGAGTCCGCGTACTAAAGTTAACGTGGTCATAAATATACTTCACCTGATTGTGTGATTAAATTAAATGCTAGGAATTGACTCCAAATTTATTCAAATGATGCCAGTAACAATCTCAAATTTTTGCACAAAATTCTTAATCCCCAGATTCGGTTTTTCCGCAAAATTCAATTAGTCAGCATTGTCCCCCTGATATGCACATTTCATAGAAATAGATCCTTAGTGAAGATAAAAGTTAGAAAGCTGGTCACACGTCGGGCAAACATCACCACCGAGGAGGAACCTCACAGCGAAAGTCAGTCACGGGAATGCATTTGAGCGACACTTCCTTGCATGGTCTGATCAGCGCACGAGCGCGTCGAGCGTTTCTCAGTAGCACGGCATATCGCACTCAATTTTTTATTGAAGTCAGATTTTTTTGCCGTGAAAAGGAAGAGCGACCGCCGAGAAGTTCAAAATAAAGACCGACAGACGTGCGAAGCGGAATAAAAAGTAAAATACGACGCATAAATGCCCGTCACAGACAGAGCAGACGTACGAGAGTGCAGAAAGCTGTCGGATCTTCTTCGTTGCAGCTTGTGCACTTTTTTCCACCGGTAATGAAGTCTTTTTCTTAGACCAAAGTAGAGCGAATGGTTCTCGAGCTTGTTGTTGACAAAGTTTATTGCTTGCATCACGGAGAAGCGAGCGAAGCCGACGGTTTTATAATAGTAATTCTGCAGCCACTTTCTTACGCGGGCCCGAAAAGTTATAGCGCGATCAGAAAAACTCGTCGCTAAAGCCTAATTGGTCATACAAACGATTTTCTAATTACTTACTTCAAACAAACAAGTACTTTCGAATGCTTTTAAAGCGTTTAGTCATCGATATTTCTAACAAATAAAATATTCTACCCTATCCCACGAGTCATATTAATTTTTGTTATTTTAATTTACCAAATATTGTCCAATTGTGTATCATGGGCATTGTAAAATTATTTGTTTCTTTTAGTTTTAGCTCTTTTGGAATAAATTCATAAGTTTTCTTTCAAATAACGTGTTCATAGGCCATGCCAAATAATACTGAACTATCGCACATTTGTAACACTCGGTCGGGTAAACGTAGCATTAATGACTCAAGCGAAACAGACCGTGCAGCTAAGCTTCTGTTGACTGTGAAATGCCTTTACAACGCGCAGCTGTCTTTTAGCTCTGCTTTCTGGAACACTATCTTGTTGTGCTTGTTTGTAGACGTCATGCAGACTCTGGACTCGAGCTGTCAATCACGAGTGACAAATCAACCCGAGATGGTCGACTGTTTTGAAACCCTCGTCTATGTAGCTATAAAGTTATTCAGTTTTAGTGAATAATGTCCATAACAAACTCGTGATAATGCTGTAAAAAAATGAGAGCTGAAACATATATGCTTTGTGTCAGTACTTTAAATGTACATGTATTAACGAAGTTAATTATTCATGACATGAAACTGATCTTGACATGCAGTGTTAGTTAAACTTACAGCTCGTATAAATTATATTTATATGACATATAAAATTTGATTCTGGATCAATTCATATTATGGCGCTTACTGATCTCTAATCCATGCATAATTTTGTACAGCATTTCTTATTGAAAGGTGAGAATCATTTACCGTAGACTTTAAATGAAATTAGCTCATTCATTTCATAATAGAACCCTTTTGACTTTGTTTCCCGATTATACTGATTTCTGAGGCAGTTTATGAAAACATGCAGTATTTTTCGACAGTTTACTGTATTTTGAGCTCTCAAATTTGAAATCGCTAAAATATCCTTGCTTTCTAACCGGATAATCTTACTGCTAATGGCCGCTGTTAAATTTTTATTTACGTATAAATTATTTTGAATCATACTGATGTATGGAAATGCATGGTTCTTTGAGGGGTCACCCTTACTGGAAACTAATCTTAATTCATTCCCGTATCTGGTTACAATGCATATAATGAGATTCATACTGAATTTTAGAAAAAACCTATCAAGTTCATGAAAAAAATGAGCAGAGGGTTTTTTCCCGTAATTTACCCAGTCCCTGGTTTATCAGAACACCTGCGTGTCCTGGTAGACCTTGGATCAAAAACCAGCTCGTGAAATGAAAAATTTAGCGGCTCACGAAAGACAACGATCAGTAATCGTATTCTTTTATCAAACGGTGACCCCTGGAGTGCGGAGCGCCCTGTGGCCGCCTCACACGTCCGTGATTATAACTATCCTGAGCGAGATGTTCTCTAGTTGCAAAGGCTCCACAGAGTATTTTATTAACAGCTGTGCCGCCTCCCTCCAAAACTCAGTCAAATTCAACTCCATGTAGTTTCTCGCATGAATACTGTGTTCCCGGAAACAGCGATAGCCTCGAACTAGTGTGTCTCACCGATGTCGCATTGTAACACAATCTGTAACATTGTAACACAATGTCGCATTTATAACACAATTAATATTTCGTTTTGTTCCTGGTATAAAATAATGATTTTCATCTTGTTAATAATTAAACAAAATGGAAAAAAATTAATGATAGAATTTTATTTTGGCGGTGAGGTCGATAAGTTTTCTTACATATTTGCTTTCTTCAGTAGGATGCCGATAATAAATATTACAAGGATACAAAGCTTCATACGAATAATGAACCCGCAGTTTCTATTGTTTCGTAGTGGAAGGAGTTAGGAAATAACACTGAATCCCCATTAACAAAAATCATATTACAAATGCACCTAATTACTTCAACTTCATGCAATCTTGTGCGTAAATTGCACATCCCGATACTTTCATCGGTGGTAGAATCGTAGGGATGAAGGGGGAGTTTCTTTTTCTCTGTGACCCTTCCATCCCTATTGTGAATGGGGAAAACAAGACAAAGTAGGCAAATTTTCCTGACCCAATTTCTTTATAAAATGCCAAAGAAGGGAGCGAATACTCTTCTAAGAAGCGAAATTGCCCTCATTTCAAAGGTGAAAATAGTAATCTAGGGCGACAAATTTACTTAATTCGGCTACTGAGGCTGAAAAACTAAACGTGAACAAATTTATGAAATAAGCAATTAGTTAATTTTTCTCTAAGGATCATCACAAATGAATCTAAAAATGAATGAATTATTCCAACTCATCGATGTAAATAGAAAAGCTACTAAAATTATATAAATGCCGTATTGAATTTGGAGTATTACTCCATCGATGGAATCTTTTGTCTGTGATTCGTCTTCCATTGGAAGATCTGGCGGCATCTTCACAGAACAGAGCTGCTCTGCAGTGCATGTTGCGGTAATACGAATTACTAGGCAACCGCAAGTCTGCTCTGCTCTACAGGGTCCGTAAATTCGGGCTGAGAAAATCTCTTCTATTGAACTCGGTCGTCGTTCATCGAAATCCAACTTCAGATTTCTTGAAAGATTCATAGAAAGTTTCAAAATTTTCTCACAATATACAGAGAACTTTTTTTTGTGCTAGAACTTACCTTTATTTTGGAATTTTTAGTCAATAATTTATGAACGTCAGATATCGATATCAAAGCTACATGTGTAAAGCTGTACGATAAACAGAGTGCAAATGGGAAATTTTCTTCATGTTTAGCAAATTTTCAAGTGTTTGATAAACACTTACACTGTTTAAAATTTATCATTATTCGGTCTAAAAATATAACAAGTAAGCCACTTAAAAACGCCGAGTTCGAATTAAAACTATAATTTCAAATCAAATATACTCAGCAAACGTCAGTTACACAGGATAGCTATGCTCTCAAGTATCCTCGTTACTTTTAGTGTATTAGAGGTTCTGAATCAAATCACGGATTAGCACCTCGATTTCATAATATAGCAAAAGTGCGGTCCTCTATTATTCCGTGCACCGTAGGTGGTCACCCTCGATCCCATCCTTGGTAACCCAAGCGCCATGAAACAGGAGACCGGTGTGATGAACTCGTACAGATCGTTACTCACAAGCGCTCTACTTTGTTACTGACGCTTAGTGCCCTCCTCGCCCATCGGAGGGTGATGGGAGTGACACTTAAAACAAACTCAGCCCTCGTCTCTGCCCTGATGCAGCGTGCGGGCATTCTGTGAGGGAGGCTCAGAAGGCCCAATCTTCCATTACCAGTTAATGAAGAACGTCTTCTGTGCGACCCTAAGGACTTTTACGAGGCAGTTCTAGTCGTACGCAAATGAACTCGTAGAATAAGCTTATTGAAAGACGCTCTTACTCGTGCATGTAATTTAAATTGCTAAGGTAATACTGTCTATAAAACACATGTCAACATGGAGCGCGTCAGACCCTTACAGAGGAATCGGTTACGCCTTACACAGGGTACACACATTGGAGCTTGTGTTGCGATCACTCTTTTGAATTACATGCAGAATATTTTTTCATTAAATTTCAGCAGTGACGGCCTCACATAAGCTTTAAATTTGGACATACGTAACTTTACATTTCGAATAAAAACATCGAAAGCGCTCTTCGAAAGCGAACTTCAATTTTTTTTAAATCTCTGCAGAATCCTTACGTACACATCAAAAGGTACAAATATTCAATCAGAAAACAAATTTCAATGGGCTGTTAAAATACCTTTCATTTTATGTGATCCATTATAATCGTTTAAAAAACTCATCATTCAACTGAATGCATGAACATTGTAACTATGAAACCAACGAGAGTGATGCTTCGCTAAGAAATTTAACGCCTTCTCCAATAGTTAAAACATACGAATTTATTCCTGAAAAACCAAAAGCAATAATTTGTAACGTTACAGTACACGAGAAGTAATATTTCTCACCTGCAATACTCTTTTCGAAAGGCTGGTTTTCTGAGATAGAGCTTTGAGATCCTTGGCGTCAGGGTTGTGGTTGATATCGAAATAAGAGCGCATGGTGCGAAGCTGGTGGTGCTTGAATGATGTCCGGATCCTCTTGCTGCGGACGGGCTGACCCGTCATGGGGCCGTACGCCGCCTCCAGGTCGTACCCTGACGGTATATCTGTCGGGGTATAAAAGGTGCGTACAAAAACTTGCTGCTGAACGAAACGGTTGCTGGAATATTTTTTATGGTAAAAACGACGGAAAAAGTGAAGGGAATGCAAAGACGGATTATGAAATAGATTCCAATTAGGCGATGTGCGGGCTGAAAGTACAAGGTTTAATAACTTTGTTAATGAAGTTGATTCTCTGCAGCGTGCTTATTTAGACTGAAAATAAAATTCTTGATGACCATTCCAACACCTCCTATAATTAAGGATATATAAATGCCAATTAAATGCAATCACAACATGCCGAAAATAATTATAATCCATAGTAGTACGGATCCGCATATGTAAAATATAAATTAAAGCTCCCCTTTGCAGTAATGTACGCTATGTAGTTCCAAACTAAACGCATAAATAAATTCCGCAAGATTTTGATGACCAAAAATACTGCATGCTGTTCAAATGAGCAAACCCAACATTAATTAATGCAGAAAAAGAAATATTTTCTGAAGTCGCATACAATTCCGGGCTACAGGTTTTTATTGAACTTCCTATTCAGGTATTGCTGAGGAAATTGTGGTCTTAAGTGTGTAACTGAGAAAAACAATCAACGGATCGTGTGTTTACGGCAAAGCGTGTGCGTTATCCAGCAGAACTAAAGAACAAACTTACACTTCGTAACAAAACTTTACTTTTGTCTTGGTCTATAGTTAAAACCGTGATTTCTCATTTCTTTGTAACTAAACAAAATGAAAAACTATATTTTCCATGCTGTGACTTCTCTAATACGGTTAGGTCAATGAATTTTTAAATTTGCCGAGCTTCTATGTAATACCCGTAATAAATAAAATACAAGTAAAATGCAAAACCAAAGTTTCGTGCATAAGTGTATGGGACATTTTCCATTGTTTTCCAATAAAATATAGGAAGTAATACCCAATTAACAGGGATAGAAATTTTTTTTGCCCTGTGTAAAATCGCTGGGTTGTCAAATCAGAATCTTTCATGCGTGTCATGTGCATCACTTTAGGTGCGTTTTGAAATCATTTTTTCAAGCGATTTGATAAAATTACCAAATAAATAAGCAATTGAATTAGATAAGTTCAACACAACATATCATAAATATACACAAAATGCCTACACTCTTATATGTACACAATGTACAATGAAAATCGAAGCCCGTAATAAAAAATGAGCTGTGAGCAGAAGCATGTCTTCTCATAGTCACCTCCTAGATTACCATCCAAAGTTGATCTGGCTGAGTCGTGAATGAAAAAAAGTGTTTGCTATTCAGTGAAATATTTTTTAATTTGCCCTCAATAAGAAAGTAACTTGTATTTTACGTACGACAATGAGTTTTCCTACGAATTTCCAAGAGCAATAGTAGCAACTCACGAGGCTAATCGCATGAATGAAAACCGTTCAAAGGTGTAAAAACTGATGCATATAACAGGGATTAAAAGGTAAGATTGAAACTTTAACTTTGTGCTGATGGTGACTTCAATAATTCGCCATATGACCAGATTTCAGCTCTAACTTGCATCATTCAGCCCCAAATGCTACAATGAATTCTTTCTTATCTCTGCCTCTCGTTTCTGGGATTCATGGATTACAAAGCAGACTTTGTTTTGATTCGGAAATTCAGTACAGCAGCGCTCATAAAAAGTGATGATAAATACCTGAAGAAATCTAACTTGCGCTCTCTAAGCACCATCAAAAATGTGTGATTGGGGCTTCTTTGCACTGTTTTCACTGCGAGTCGCTGTCAGTTCCACGACGAGAAAAATATATTTTCCCTACGTTGTCATTTTCTCGCCCATGAGCTGTACGCTACGATCAAAAATACTGAAAAATATGCAGCGTCGGTGGAGCACAATAACTTAGCGGAAACCGGTGGAATTTTGCTCATTATTCAAGAGGCACAACTGCGTGACTCGTGTAAGTGCTATATCGGCAAGTATGTGCATTATGTCGCTCACAGAGCCTCTCTCAGCAAGTTCACACGCCGCTTTTCTTTATTCGCCGCCATGAAAGGGACCAAGTCGCACAGTTTCTACAGAATGTCAAAAACTCGCTGACACAATACTCGTAACAAACCCGGCAACAATGCCCATACAATATCAAACACGCTACAATAAGCGTCTATTGTGCTATTGAGGGCCCTAATACGACAGTTATGTAGGTGCTTGTAACAATATTTTCATGAAGTCAGGGCAGGTTCATGAAGCGCCTTCCAACATTGGCTCCGGATTTTAAAGTAGTTCTTGCAGAAATGCAGCTAAGCTTTAGCGTCAATTGCGACGACTACTTGGATATTATACTATTTATTTACCCAAAGTTAGTTCAAGGCGTGAAAATGGTGACACAGAGTCAAAGCCTAAATGTGACTTCAAGTTTCATAAAGTACCAAATGTTTCTTCAATTTCTGAATTGTTTTGTTATCAGAATCTGCAAATACCAGTTATTTTGAACACTTTTTCCATGAAGTAATTTGAAACATTCTTCACTAATCGCAGAGAAGTCGTACATCCAAGAAATCAATGTTCCGTTGAAAATTACATTGAAGGAGCTGTACATTTTTTGCGAAAAAGCTCTTTAAGGTAGTTTTTCGTTTTGAGCACAAAATATCATGCCTAGACAAAGAAGAATGGACTGGGATAACTTTCGCTTTATCACTCGAGAATGCAAATATCAGGCAAGTTTTTAAGAAGGAAGAGTTTTTGCACACCGCTGTGGGAACCGTGGCTCAGCGCAGCACTTGTCACTGCGAGACGGCACAAGTGTGCGAGGCCGAGGCGAGCCCGTCTGAAGTGTGCTGGCTGGCAAAATATTCCACCTTTAATTACGGTTGCAATTGAGCAACAAATTTTTATGGACGATTTCATAAGAAGATCATTCAAGATGTCTGCACTTGAAGTCGAGCTTCAGTTTTATGTTTCTTATTAACGTTCTGGGTAAGTCATTCTAATTTTTAAAGAATCTGAAACAATTCTACATTTTCTGAGTCATTTTTTTTTTAATTAAACCAGTGAGAAGAAACGTCAGTATGTGTCTATCGTCCTAAATGATAAATTTGTAAAAGTTAATGTACTTAGATGATTCAGGTCAAGTTTAACGATCTATTAAAACTGGTTACATCAAGTTAAAGTACCCAGCACAGTGAATGATTAAAAAGATGATAAATTTCTCAAGGGGCAGTCGCACCTAGATATCAGAACGGCTGGTTTCTGTCTCTGGACACTGCAAATTCGATCATTCCCGCTGCACGGAGCACAAAACTGGTCGCTACAGACCTCTACAGCGACGCAATGTGCTCGCGCAGGCAGCGTGCAAAAAATTATTCTTGAAATGTGTGCTGGTGTCTCAGGTAGAAACAGCAGACGAAAAATAGAAGAAAAAGAAAATGAGCAATAGCGGCACAAAAAGGACATGGAGCAAAGCGTATATGAGACATTCGCGATGACTGAGCTGCATCAAAGCAGAGAAAGCAAGAATAGCAGATAACAGTAGGAAAATAATTCATAGATTTGAAACTTGTAGGATGCGCATAAGAAAATATTCACATATATATAAATATTTTTAATGAATTCAGAAGCGTAACCCAAATTTGCAACGAGCGCATTGTTGCGCAGAGGAGCCGAAGGATCACTGCAATCAAATGAGTAGCAGTGAGGCTATAGCAACAGCAACAGCTACAGCTGCAACAGCTATAGCAACAGCAACAGTTACAGCAGCAACAGCTATTGCAGCAGCAGCCACACAGGCTACCGCAGCCCCAGCAGCAGCAACAGCCCCAGCAGCAGCAACAGCCCCAGTAGCAGCAGCAACAGCCCCAGCAGCAGCAACAGCCCCAGCAGCAACAGCCACAGCAGCAGCAACAGCCCCAGCAGCAGCAGCACGCCCACACATCCCATGAAGACCACCGGGCTCCGGCCGCTTGGACCTCGTCAGGTCATTTTTTTCGAAGTGAGGCATAAAGTATCCGACAATCGGGTCCAAATCTGGCAGTTGGGCCTTGTCTGGGCAACCATCAGCCGTCACCAAGTGTTCGTCTCCAGACAATTTTACCCTAACGATGTCCTTGCTCCTAGCTGCTGCCGTGGCGCTCTCCTTGGACGCGTGTTTCAACACAAGTTCAACGAGAACTGAACCTTTGTACTAAAGTTTACCGATAATCCAGACTAGCAATGAGTGAAAAAATTTACATCGTGAATCGATGTATTCATTTCCATAGAATATTTCGTCTAAAAATTATGTTGTTATCGATGCCCTAGTACTAACCCTTAGTATTGTACATGATTGACCACGTATACATACACGCTGCTCGCTCGAACGTGTTCTGAGTAAACTTATTGTAATCTGTATGGAATTCTCTCAGTAACGCAAATGACAGTGACGAAATGAAATGCCCTGCATTTGAAGCAACGAGAATGGTAAATCATGCAGCAAATGTAACCGATAATATCAAGGTAATTAAATTCACAATTGTTCTGATTGGCAGCAGCCTCTAACGTCACGTCGCATGTGGGTGGGAAGGTGGGAGCTATGCTTATGGAACAGATGTTTTTCTTTGCAATTGAATACTAAAAATAAAATAGTTTACTCAAGGAAAACTCAATAAACTTGATAACATGGTGTTACGCGATGAAGAACATCATTCAAACGATGGAGTATTGTCCTCATACTTTCCTCTCAATAGTACCCTGCACCAGCACCCCACGTGTCTTATGCTTCTCTACTCACTGGCTCGACTGAACTTTGCATACATGATTTTTTCCTGTACAACTCGATGATCTTATTTTTGACTCGAGACTAATTCAAAATCATGGGTCATTCATTGGAGCGATGCTTATCAGATGACTCTAATTAAAATAAATGATAAACCCTTATAATATTTGAAAATATTAAGCCCTTATAAATGTTTCTATAAAGGAGCTGAGATATTCCAAGATTCCAAGAAAGGTGGAATTACTAATAAAGGGAGAGAATGCTTAGTGTTTTCCCGCTTTTTGTATACTGCTGCTATTATAGATGTAGATGGACAAAACCTGATCGCTTGTCCTTGACTTCACTGGTTAATCGTTGGACCTCCACTCCATGAAAACTCGGCAAAGCATTGAAAAATAAAAATATGAGAATTTAGGTTAAAAATACCTAAAGTAGACACAGAAGCCACCTCAGTGACAACTAAAATCTCAACGTCAAGTCTTTCGTTTCGACAGCACTCACGAACAGAATAAATGCATATCCCCTTATTTTTAATTAAACGAATGAATTGAAATAAATGTTTTCAGGTACCGTCAGTGTGTAAAATAAAATGCGCCTTCATCAAAAAAACAAGCGAGCACGAAAGCATATTTGTCAGTCAACCAATCAACGTTGATCAACCCTAACAATGAATGAACCATTGAATAGTTTCTCCCTTTCGATTTATAAGAGGAAACCAGCGAATAAAGCTAATCCAAACCTTTCTCTTACTTGCAAGTTCTAAGGCCACTAGATTTCCACATCATGAACTTTTATGGAGCTACCTATTCAGGAATTCCTATTTTTCCACATCTGATCAATAGATAATCTTGGCCTGATGTCAATAGTACACCTGCAGTTGTTTGGTTGTCATCAACAAGTCATCGACCAAGCCTAAACAAAGTTACGAGAAAATCACAGTAAATCGAATTAGAAACCGGAAGCAGAGCGTACGAATAAGGAAAACGCAACCAATTCCGATTGAAATTTGGTTGATCGGAAATTATCTATTCAAGTACTGAAATCATATAAAATAGTGCGCGTTTGTCATTAAAAAATGCTCAAGTGGTTTGGTGAAATCTTGCTGCGAAGCTGTCCTCTTTTTCCATAGGAGTTCTCCCTGACGACCAATTTCCCACGAGCAACAGCAGCAACCACTACGTCGGAGGCTTGAATGTCCAACGCTCTTCGATGCCATCATCAGAGAACAAAATTTTGCAATTTCAAAACCAAGTCAATGAGTTGAATTTATGTTCTTGTGAGTTTGTTATATATATACTATTTCCGAAATCGTTTTTGAGCTTGGGTATTAGCCCTAGAAAAGACCCCTCAATTAAACCGTATTATCTTTTATTCTATTTTAAAATCACTCATCAAAATCAACTTCAATGTGATAATAATTTTAGGCAGCACGGCCTCTATTGAAAGAAGCTTTTTTCAGCAAAGCGTATGAATTTACTTAATTTCTTAATACAATGATAATTTTATGCCGATGAAAGCATATCACCGTTCCCGCTACAGCCGATTATGTGAAGGCTGCTCCAACTATTTTCTATTTTTAATTTATTGCAAGATTTATTTGTATTTTTTGTAAAACTATACAAAAGCTGTGAGATAACGTATAAAGCAATTATTGCTAGAGCAGAATAGATGGTAGTTAAAAATTAAAATTATCGTACATATGAAAAGTAAATCGGTTGAATGGCTCCCAACTTTTCTTGTCTTACCGAAGCTAAGGTTGTTACTAATCATCATAAGCTCTCCTTCAGCAAAGCAGTACTCGTACCCTTACAAATCCTGTGCAAAAACAATTCCTAACTCAGTTATATGTATATTGATTCCATCTACCCTAATAGGACTGGTCGACAGGTTTGTCAATATTGATTTCTTCAGGAAGTAGACACTCCTCTTAAGACACGAGCGCTGGCACCTGCACTGCAAACAATAGGCACGTGCTCAAACTCATGATCGAGTGGAAGTGCACAAGATGAATTAGTTATTTACACACGCGTGCAAAAGTGCAAGTAGCTGTATGTTTAATGAGTGTAATACGAATGAAAATATTTTAGGTTGGAGATTTATATTTTTAAATGCATGGTGAAGTAAATACAGGCATGAAAACGGTTCTATGAGATTTCGGGGTCTAGAGGAAATTAAGACTATGAACCAATTGACTCAACGCTGCCATTAGAAGCTAATGAAAAATTCGATTTCATTCAATATGTTTTAGATCTTTAAATGTTACAAGGTTGAACCACTCGTTTAGAACCAGTTTAACTTTTTCGTCAGATTATTCATAAGTATTTAAAATTTTGCCCACTCCAATATTTTTATCAGTGATATTTTAAATTTATCGATAGGGCAGCGAAAACATTGCATCACACTCCCATTAAAAGCTGTTGGAAAACGAAAGGCGCCGACCACAGGCAGCAGAGTGCACATCTTGTCGGACGGGAGGACCTGGACTCGGCCGTCTGTCAGAGACCGCTTCTCCTCCAGCAGGCGCTCGCTTGAGGTGATGACTGGCCAAATTTGACGGCTTTTGTGTCGAGTTCGACCGCCATTGTTGAGGACTTCCTAATGGCCATTATTGGTGTTTCCTTTGTCGTTGTTGTTTCTCTTATTGCTGTAGCTGTGTTCTTGTTTGTTTATCATGAATTCTTGTCTTCACTTGCGCAAAAAAAAGTTTTGACCTATTCATTTCTAGTAGACGAGTAAAATTGATAAACGCGGTCCCAGAAAGGTTTTCTTCTACTAAGGCTAATAATATTACATGCATTTTTGAAATATAATTTTTTATCGCTATGAATTTTCAGTCCTTACTGAATATATAAGCAAGAAATCTTGTTAAGCTCTCTGCAAAAAAATGTGATAGCATTCAATTATGTTTTTTTTACTCGTGTATTCGTAAACGTGAACACTGTTGCCTGCGTTAGGATTTGGATGATGGGAGTGTATGCATAACTTTCCTCCTTTAATTCTTATTTTCCTGACCCTAGTGGATGCAAGAAGCAGAAAGCAGTGGCAGCATATATATAATCACTGGATGTTGGTGGTAGTAATTCCGACTGTTGCAGACTTACCTCCTCATTTATGCTTCATTATTTTTCTCACTTTTCTTATGCCTTGTCTGGTGCCTGTGAGTGATTGGTGTGTGACAACTTAAAATTATGGGGGCAAACCTAAAAACGGGATACTAGGCTCATTATTTTTCTCTAGTCTGAATTTATTTTTCCCTATCTGAGATAGTCAAATCTATCCAGAACTAAACCCATCATGTCACAGACTATAAAATAGTTTTAAAACAAGAAATGAATTTAAAAAGCTGAATAGGGCCAAAACAAACATATAAATTAGTGTCCTTCAATCCATTTGCGATAATTTTAATTTCGAATGAGACACATTTTTGTTATGTTTTATAATCATCACGAGAAGAACAGAGCTACCAACCCAGGATAAAAAAGGCACACGAATGCTAGAAGCTGAAAATTTCTCCCCTAAAGGGATCTCATTTTCCTTGGTCTGTAAACTATAGAGCCTGCGTACAATGTGTTACAGATCAAGCGTCATGATCTGTACAAGACACTGAATAACGCTTCAATTTCAAACTTAACTACATATTTAATCAATAATAAACATGGAGGTATTCAAATCGGGCAAACTTTATTCCCTAGAATAAATTTCAGAAGTTAAAGTACGGACCACGCTTCACCAGCTCCTGCGGCGGTGCATTAAAAATAGAAGTCTTTTCGTGCCAGAATGGCTGCCATTTTGCAGCGAGGATGTCCGGAATTAAAAGTATCAGTAAGGAAAAGCTGAAGTTACGAACCTCAAATTTCTTTTGATGGCCTCTGGTCAAAACTGTCATAATGTTAAGCAGGACGTACAGTAGTCAAACATTCAAATTTTCTAAAAGCAGTCAATATTTTTTACTGCACCGGTATTATAACGATACAGTTAGTAGATGAAATGGGACTAAAATACACCCTCGTTGCAATACCTCATGCATTGCCCTTAAGCTAAGGAACGAAAAGAAAGACCACTTACAGTACTCACTTATGTTCGTTTCCATGGGCTCTTCTTTAGGCTTGCGCTTCTTGGTGCGGCCCTTGTGTGAGGGCGAGCAGGCGCCTCCGTTATTGAACACCTGCAGTTTCGAGAGCTGCGCTGAGCTTGGGAAACCCCCCATCGGGCCCTCTGGGGGTATAGGGGGTCCACTGACCCCTAGGGGGCCTGGATGAAGCAAAGGTGGGTGCATCGCTCCACTGGGGTAGCCCATGCTTCCTTGTGGGGGGATATTGAGGGGAGATATGTGGCCTCCGTCAGCATTACCGGGGACCTGGTGAGTTCGAGAAAAGTGAAGAGCTTAGCCCATTATACCTCAGTGTTGAGCTAAATGAAAATCTATAACAAACTTCTATTTTTCAGCAAATATTTGAAAAGACCGTTGAACAATCATTTTAAATCAAGATTGAAGCAAAACTAACCAAAAATAAATATTATTACAGGAGTTTCTTCCCCAACGAAACGTACACACTTACCATCCGATCACACCAAGGGACTGATAGCGCTACAAAAACCTCTTTTAATTTAAGTCACCAGCTAGAAAGCACACAAGCAGCCCCCGCGAGGGTGCGTTCAGGGGCGGCTGGTGCGAATGACTTTTTTAACACCATTTTATTTCGAAAAAGTTTAGCAGTAGTTTGCGTGTGGCAGTTCCTCCCAGCGAGCGAAGGTTACCTTCGTCACAGGAGTCTGGGTACAGGGAGGATGTGCCTACGCCAACGTAATCTTTCCTCCATTTTTCTCTTTCCCTGCTCCCCTTCACCAACGCTAAGCCAGCACCGCATGAGCCAGCTTGCCGAAATGAAAATCGACACTGTATAATAATACGAACGGTTTATGAGCAGGGTGTCTATGAATCGCATCTCCACTGAAAATCCGTTGATGTTTATTAAGCTGTGCTTTAAATGAATAAGAGCTAAGGAAATTTATCGAAATTACGCTACTTTAAGGTATCATACATTTAACGTAATATTATTAATATTTAAAATTATTGGATACATTTTTCGTAGATACCTTTTTTTTTGTTTATGTTTTGTATGCGTAGTCATTTATTTACCCTCCAAAGGAATTAGGGGGAAATTTACGAGTTTTGATTCTCGGGTACACATTCTTAATCGGGCAGACTATGTCACAAAAGGCAGTCAAAACAATGATACGGAAAATTACATTGTTTCACATTAGATTCAGCCTCATTTTTGACTGCATGTGGACGCTGCAGTGGTGCATCTGAGCGACTTTAGACGACGGAATTTTGAGCGTGAGCGTGGCTGAGCAGAGCCTTGTTCTTGCCTATCGCTGCATAATAATAATAAGACTGGTCGACAGGTTTGTCAATATTAATTTCTTCAGTAAGTAGACACTCCTCATAAGACACGAGCGCTGGCACCTGCACTGCAAACAATAGGCACGTGCTCAAACTCATGATCGAGTGCAAGTGCACAAGATGAATTAGTTAGGTCGGAAGTCAAGAGACTATATATATAGTCCCTTGACCTCCGACCTGACTCCACAATAGAGAACGAAGTTAATTTTCGATATCCATATTTGGGTTTCTTCCAACACTGTCTCCAGACACTGACTGATCGTGCAAAGGGCTCTTAAATGAGCACACGCCCGAAAGGGGTTCTCACGCTCTTGTGACTTTGAAGACCTGTCTAACGTTAAGGTAACATCGCAAACATAGCACTTCTGTAAGCATAATACCACTTCATGTAAAATGAACTCTCAAGCTTGTCACTGAATTTTTGTGGAAGAAAGAAATGAATCTTTCGGTTTAATTTCCATTCAAAATTCTTCGCCCCTTAAAAATGAAGTGAACTCACCTGAAAATGCTCGCTGCAGTATATTAAAGTGCCGGCGATGCCGAAGCGGTCCCCCTTATTTAATCTGGCGTTGCACATATCGCAGGTGAAGCAGTCGTAGTGGTACACCAACTCCTTGACCCTCATCACCATCTGGGCCTCGATGAAGGGCTGGGAGCAGCGGGCACACTTCACGCTGCCGAACATTCTGCGCACACAACGAGTTCAACGATTAGAACGCGCAACACGATCTTAGCGCATGACACGCGTTGAACAACTAAACACGCAACACGAAGTGAATGCGCAACACGAAATGGACACGCAACACGAAATGGACACGTAAGACGAAGTGGACGCGCACCTCGAAGCGGACGCGCAACACGAAGTTGCGGTGAAAATTTCAACGAATTAAAACCCCTACCGCAGCACCTTCAGATGCTATTTTTCAAGAACGGTGCTGCTACGAAGGCACACGATAATTTTCTGTTACTCAATTTTCTGAAAGTTCCCCGATGCAGAGGTATTCAAGTGGGTGCAGAAGTATTAAACTGGGTGCAGAGATATTAAAGTGGGTGCAGGGGTATTAAGTAGGTGCAGGAGTATTAAAGTAGGTGCAGGGGTATTAAAGTGGGAGCAGAAGTATTAAAGTGGGTGCAGAGGTATTAAAGTGGGTGCAGGGGTATTAAAGTGAGTGTTTACGAAAATGAATTCTTGCTGTTTCGCGTATCAGAGTTTTTATATTTTGGTGAGCACAATTCTACCGAGGTTCACATTTTGTGAATTTTTAAGGAAAATCATTAGAAATTAATTATTTTCAGGATTTCCACCGGCGGGAAATCTTGTAGAAAGAAACCACCTAAAGTATGTGAAAGTGCGCCAGCCCTTTGGACCAGACCAAGTACGAGCGTGGCTTCTGAACATTCCTCTAAGTTGAGCGAAAATGGAGGTTGAATAAAATGTCGTCGATAAAAGCGTTGCTTCTACAGCCCGAGAACTCCGTGAATTGCGACTCCTCGCACGGTCCAGTGCCCTGTGAAGCTGAAATTCGCTGAAATATCAGTCGTGAGCCACTTCATCAATCTCTGCCCATGCTTAAAAATATAAACGTGATGTTCAATTATCAACCCTTTCATTAAATCCACTATTAAATCTATTTAGAATCGATACGAATTCATAGTACTACTTCTCTGAAATTCGAATGCTCAAGCTAGGCTTTCGTTTAGTTTTACACAAGAAGCAGTTCAAATTAATTGTCCAACTCAAACTAAGGGCTTTGGTTTAAAATACTAACAAAGAATCATTGAGTAAACTCGCGCCTAATTAGAGTGTCCCCTTGGAATGAGCTCTCAGGCGTATGATATTATTTATAGTCCTGCTTGAATGAAGATGTTCGCCAGCCACATGACATAATGACCTGCGCCTTCTCTAAACATGAAAATTGCTAGTTGAGGGGCATAAAGCTGCTTGTGAATTATATGTGCCTAATGATGAGGTGATACTCAAAATGGAAACTTTGTCAATAGTATGAATATGCGAAAGGACTTTTGGCAACACTGAGTCAATACCGTATTCTTGCAAAGGTAGGAAGAAAAAGAAATTAATCTGTGTTTAATGGTTCATGTCAGCTCTTTATTAATACTTTATATCATTCACTGTAGGTTCCAATTTACCAAATTCAGCGATTTTCCATCTGCCCACTCAGACACACTGTGAAATTGTTCATTTTTCTATTAGATTTCATCAAAGTTTGTCGGTTGGTGTAGTTCGTAATAATGGTGATTGACTTCATTTACTTAATAATGACTCGTTTATTTTAATGATTGACTAGAGACCCTGCAGCATGAATGAAAAGAATCCAAGAACAATATAAAAGCTGTCGATGCCATAAAAACATTTTATTTTAGTAGTTGTAAAGAGCTATGGTAAGTTCGCATGCTGAAGTAAGTCATCCGTCAGTGCTGTACTTTATGTTCTACTAAATAAAATGTTAGCGGAACTATAGAATGTGAATAATATTAGTGCCCCAGCTTCGAGGCTTGATACCAGTATATTCTCTAATTAGCTTCTCAGAAATTATTGCAGAAGAATAAAAGGTTATCCTAAAATATAAGAAAGTGACCTAACCAGACCAGTTCCGTATGTGACGGGGGAATTCATCCTCCTGCTCGAACGCACCCTTACAGGCCACTCGGAGGCGCGTCCGCTGAACTCTCAAGCACTGCTATCAATAAACTTTGCCATCAAATCCAGTCTAGCTAGTAATCCATTCCCGCTCTTATCATTATTCCATCAGAAACCTTCGATCCATTAGAAAAAACTCATCCAGTGACTTCCATACTCACGCTCACTCGATGAAGATAAAGCAAAAGCAACTCGGACAGACAGCCGCTGAAAAAGAAGCTCAAGAAGAACGACCTCGCAAAATATCAGGCTGCTCTATATGCTAAAGATGCTAATCTAGTCGGTAGCTCTTTAGCAATCCTAAAATTATAAGCCCAAGTGCTCGACTATACGAGGAATGAACATATTAACAAATTCCTGGCGTGGTTTTGGGCTGGAACGCTCGGTCATTTGTGTCGAGGGAGCTTATTTATCTGAGGCTATTATGCGCTCAATTCCTCCACTACCATTTTCGAGGAAACCTCGACTGGCAGAATGTTAGGCTCTGGTGAAAGGGAGTTGGGAATGGAAGCTTTCAAGTGGAACGCACAGTGATGAGGAATCCGTGATACAACAGAACGTTCATTCAATGTAGTATTAAAATATTTTCTGAAACAAAATTTCCAGAAATTGAATATACATAATGATTGTAGCCAAGGCGCAAACTGAGAAATCTTAGCGAACGCTGCTATCCATCGACCAAAGGAAAATGTTTCGAGAAAGAAAAGACCGGGTCGTAAAGCAAGCGAGCAAGAAGGCAACCTGACCCGCACAAGCTCCCGGAGAGTATGTTTGCAGATGCTGCGACAGATAATGCTTACAGGGGCGGGTTGAATGCCCAGAATTGCTCAGGACATGCTCCTGTTCCTGGAGATTCTTATCATGATGACAATTGCCGCTACTGAAAATGAATGAGCCATCTTTTGGGAGCAAATTCGAAGCAAGGCTCTGCTATCCCTCAGATCGCTTTACACGGCGACGTTGCTCGCTACAGCGAGATAACTTATCTTCGGACACATCATCGAGCACTTCGTTAGTTATGCACTATTATGACCGTTTAACTCGTGTGTCTCTGACATGGAAATTGCCATGTTTATTGGTTGCGTAAACGATACGAACTCGTTCTAAGAATTTGAGCAAAATATGAACAATCACTGATAATGGCCGTTAGTGCGTCAGTTTCATATCAATAGCCAGTTTACAATCGCTCGATAACTTTATTATCATTGCCCAATTGAGCTCCAAAGTGCCCAATAAAAGAGAAATTCAATCAGCGGAGCTATTTGAGCAATCGACTTTCTCTAGTTCAATTATTTATTTCCAATTTCCGAAGATTTTTCGAGATTTACGAGCGCAATCTAGTTAGGTCTGCAGAGCTGTCAACCGTAGCAATTTATGACCCAGATTACCTGGAGGAGGCCTTTTTGCATTTTCTACATCCTTGTTGGAAAAACGGCAAAAAGTGGCTTTTGAGACCCTATTGCTGGCGGCGCTCGCTCTGGCCCTATGCAAATGATAACCTTCTTTATTACAAATAAATCACAAGTTATGCAGCGAGACACCTGCGTTATTCATGAAATTGTAAATGTTGGAAAAAATTAGTCTATGAAAGAAGGTTCTGTATACGCTTACGAGTGAGCTCACTTTCCTTCACAAACATGATCTGTCCGAGAGAAGAATGTTGCTCTCCAGAAAGCATCGGGTGGAATGATGCGGTAATGCGATTACGTCGTAGTGCACGATAACCAGCTATCAAGGAGCATTTGTGTAGGAAAATTACTTTAAGGATTGGTCGATAGGATGATGCCTTGACAGTGTGACACTCAATCCGCTCCGCATACCTCGCGATAACAGAACATGCTACTGGCAGATATTCTTGATGGCTATTCGTGCAAGCGCCCTGAGAAACCCTTCTACCTCAGGTGCCCGCCTATCTTAATACAAGCAAGCTTCGCCGCAGTCACTTCACCGGAAAGCGACCGTCGAAGAAAACTTGTTACCTCAACGGGTGGAAGGCGGAATAATTTAAAATAAGTTCGTCCTTTCCTTAGGGACGCTCCCCGCTTGGGTTGAGGAACGCTTTATTGTCTCGAGTTCGGCGATAGCACCGATTGTGTATCTTTGCCTTCACTCTTGGCATCAAGAACATTCTCCCGGAAAATTGGAAAACCAAATGGGGTTGAAGGGTGGAATTACTGTCGCTCAATCCAGAGCTCCGGGCGAGAAAATATTCATGTTCTCTACGCAAAGACGAACATAAAATTACGTACATAAAATTTATGAATGTCATTTCTCGTTTCAAGTCAACTGCTATCCAAGACTCCGCACCAAACGATCGTGTAGTCAAAAACTGAGCGAAAGTTAGATGTTCGATGCGAGAATTTTGATTTGTACAGTGCTGCAGTCTTGTAACGTGATGGTGTTGCAGGTGCACGTACACGAATTGAATGTCAATCTATTGGTGTCAGTTACTCGTAGACTTTAGGACTTTGATTGAAAATTAAAAACGGGAAAATGACAAGGAAAGATATTCAATGCGATCTTTCAATATACTTGTAAAAGTGTGTGCTCTTTATCTATGAGCGCTAATAAGAACTGAACTTCGGATTCTACTTACAATATGAGATATTTTATTGAAAAAGTATGCATAGTGTCAATTTGAACTCAACTTTAGTTAGGGTATGTTAAAAAATCGGTATTTGAAACTGACGAGTAGGTTTAGATAAACTACTGTTTTATATACAGTTATAGAATATAATAAAACGTATATATATANTATATATATATATGCGAGGTCGTTAACATGTACGAGTGGAAAAACGTCACCTCAATTTGCTAGAGGACTTTTGGACGTGACCAGCAGCAATGCGTGATGGCAGAAATGTGTGGTTTACCCGCGTGTCTTGTGAGACATGGCGCGTAGGGTGCGAGTTGGTCGCTTGTGAGCGGCCACTGGACACTAACTTTTATCAACCCAAATGGGACTCATTCAAAGTCAGAATAAAATTATCCATTATTTTATATTAAAGGGACTCAGCAAAGACAAATTAATTTTTGGCCAAGCTTTCAGTTAGAGCTTATGCAACCGAAAACTCGGCCAAAAATAAATTCGTCATAGCTGAGTCCCTTTAACTTAAAATAATGGGAAATCCGTCACTCTGCTCCAAATCCAAGTAAAATATAGTTCAATCTCCTCACAGCGTTCATTTTGAACTACTGCATTGAAATATTTTCGTTTTTCTCTATTTTCCATGGGGCAGAGAATGTTAAACCAATATGCGTCAAACTTACACTTCTCATCCAAGCAACAAATTAACATCTGAAGCTGATTTAGTTTTAGAAACAACAATTAAGTAGGCCAAGAAGAATGTTATACATGTTGCAGATTAGACTTAAAATTCGTTCCTATGAGCTGGCTGAAATAAAATCCTAAAATTAATTGATTATACAGATTTACAGCTTGCACCGTACGTCTAGCGATCATCCCACGCAGCAGCAATGCTCGTCAAATTATTTGTGGCCTTGCGCTGAGTGAGGCGGAGAAAGTTAACATGGTGTGGACCAGTGTTCTTTACATAGAACAGTGGTGAAGTCGTGGGTGCAAACCGCCTAAAACGCTTCCCTGATGTTGGGTGTTGGAGATAAGCCGCACACTCAGGAATTTTGCTACTACCCTTCTGTCTGCTCTGAATGCTGGAGTTGGTATCACTGATACAAGGCATCACGGCTGTTATAGGCCCCGTGCTCCGAGTGATGCTGGAAAATAAATGCGTTGGAATTACAGGTGGATGCTTCGATTTATTTAAGTTAGTTTCTCGCTCACGTGGCTATGCTGTTAAGTGTCGTGATAAGATGGTGATGCAGGCTCAGTCAACGTTGAAAGTTATTGGTGTGTCTCTTCTTTTCTGAAAGTTGTTTGTATACTACATAGTAGACTCGCCTTCCCCCCCACAAAAAAATAATTGGCGGGACAAATGATGTTAATTTCGTTAGATTCCCTCTCATTCATGGTAAATCTGACATGAAATAAGATTATTTTCAGGATCATTTCTACAGACTGCCTTCTCTGACAGTCTTGCTGATTAGGAAGTCAAACCCGGTAGTTTTCTATCTAAATCCTTAAAAGCGTGACAGAGAGAAGGGCGGACCAACTAACTAACCAAGCAGCACTGGGCTATTACTTGACAGTGATATATTGGAAGAGTTGACTTCTACTGGATGCAAATAAGGATTTTGGCTAAAAATAAAAACTCTTCATTAACGCGTAAACAAATTTTAAGACGTTTGCACCTGAAGAGGACTTTCCTACCGGGAACTCGACTTCCAAAAAGTCAAAGAAATCATCTCAAGGCGACGACCGAAGCAGTGAGGCTTTCTCACGCCCCTGTAGTTCATGCAGACGCCCAGGGTTGGCGAAGGCATGCCTTCCTCTGCATTAACATCACTGGAAAGTCCTGAGAACAACTTCATTGCATTCCTCGACGCGATATCATTAGGCAGTCATTCGGACGAGCGCTACTGTGCAGCTCGGCACCGGTGACGGCAAAGTTTAGAGTCTCGGGCAGCGTTCAGGACGGGGAGCATCTTTTATTTTAGTTGATTTTGCCAAGGTCTTTTTTAGAAAAATCGCGGCTTATTTTGGACGGGCAGAAAATGGTAAAAATTATAATTGATTTTGCCGAATGGAGCTTGGAAAATTTGCAGCTTATTTTGGATGAATGACGACATTTTAAAAAAATTAGTTGATTTGGTCAAGTGGGTTTGGAAACGTTTCAGCTTGTTTTGGATAGTTGGTACGTCAATAAAATGAAGTATAATTCTATTGTAAGTTTTCTATTTTCGTTTCAGAATGCGAGCTCGCAGCTGCACCTGAACTCTCGAGTTGCTGAGACTGAAGCCCTGTGTGAGGCAGTGATGCAACTCGGTAAGACCTGGGCAAGGAATTTTACTTTACACTCAGATTCTCCATTTGCATATCGGGCGATCGCGGCTGGTAGCCAATGACTGAACTATGCGACATGTCCTCACACATCGACAACGGGAAAAATGCTCGTAAATGGGAATTTTTAACTGAACTGTCTGTAAATTCGCTTTTTACAAAACTTCGAAAGAAAATTATGCGAGATGCACCCTAAAGGATCCTGTTAGTGGATATAACTAAGTTCGTCAAAAAATTATACAAAGGTGACGCCTCTGAGAACCAGTGAGCCTCTCTATGAACAAACTTATAGGCACGTCCAAGTTTTGTAGTTAAAAATTATTTACTCACCTACCCCCGACTGATCTTATATATTTGAGCTTTCAATCGTATCAAGTTTTGTCAAAGTCCCTGGCCCTCAATCTCGATTTCCATCAGCGCCCTTCCTCTCCTATCACAGCCAGTGCCATGTCTCCTGTGTAATCGGAGAAGAATGGTAAATGCATTAGCTGGCCTGAGTCTTGGTAGCAGACCGTAATTTATCGGTTGGTTGTTTTGGTGTTTCTCTCTTGTATTCGCTAGCAATGGGTTGTGCGGTGATAACCCAACACCGCCTCCGAGAACACGATCCAGGCATAGCGGCTCACCTGCAGTAGCGATGCTGCTGAACTTTTTCTGGCTTGTAGCTTAACTTTTTTTCACAACTTTCAGAGCTAATTTTTCCTGACAATGTTTGCTTCTCTCGCGTCAACGAAGGGAACCTTCGTAAATTATCACTCGCGAAAACTGAAGAGACGCACTTGCGCTTTTAGCCAACGGAGCTTTTCGATAGAGCTTCTCCAGGGAACATTAAATAGCTTCTAGTTGGCAGAATTTAAGCTGTGACAGGAAGATCTAATCTAAGAATGAGACTTAGTTTAGGAAGCAAGCTTAAAACGAACTGGGAAGGGAGTGAGGGTGGGTTAGCGTAAGAGACCCTGAGATATACGGTGGAAGACATAGATTAGAAGCAGGACGCGTTGAGTAAAGAATTTACGGAATGTTGCATCCGGCGATAAGGCTTCGCCCGCTACTACCGATCAAACGGCCTGCGCCTGTTCTTGCTACACCCAACTTAAAAGACACTCATTAAATACGCTTTAGTTTCTGGACTCGAGTGTTGGCTTTGTGACCATTTAAAAGGTATCAAATTTGAATATGAACTCTTCCAATGAAATTCTTTGAGCACTAAACGAGGTTTGGTGGAAATTTTGAAGCGATGCTCTTTGTTTTGCGGGCTGCTCTATCGTGCTGAGCACTGAAACCCCTTTGTCGTGCAGGTCGCATTGCTCCAAAGAATTATTCTCTGAGGACATACGTAATTTCCTGGCGCATCACAAGAGGGTAACGTGCCTTCTTTTTATTTACGAGGCAGAACTTCTCACAATGGCACCGTGCGTCGACTTCGCAATTAGACGCTGCTTGTGATCTTGGTTCAGAGATGATGAGGGAGCAGGCATAGGATATACGAGCATGTCCACACGGGCCAGTGTGCAGAGTGTGCCCCGAATACCTAAACTCCAGTCCATGACTGCATGAATGCCACCATGCTTACTTGCCATACTTGCCATGGCTCAGCATCCCTCTATAGTCTGCATTGGATCTAGTCACTCTATATTAGTTATACTCGCCTAGTTTGCTGTGTGTGACTAGAATACTAATATAATTAGGTTTGTGAGGCCGTAACCATGAATGGATTCATAGTCACCTTAACCGCTGAGCTTTCTTCTCAATTTTGCAGGCTTTATAAATGCCGTCTCGTGGCCAACGTATTATTAAAAAAGTCGGTTCACCACCTCGAATAGTTACCAAATAGCCGTCTCCCTAGTATCTAATAATTAACAATTATCGATTCTAATGGCAAAAAAATCGAAGATGAACTTGCAAAATCTTATCACGTTTAGATTGGTTTTAATTATAACAAAATAAATGTTTTGATATCAGGTAAATGGGAATCCATCACGTTATGAACATTCGCAATCAAAAACAGAACAAATTTCGTTTCGCCCTCACCTATTAACGTTTCGTATTAACAATTAGAAGTCAGTGAAATTATATGATAAAAGTAGAATATAGATAGTCAAAATAACTAATAAATACGACTAACTAATTTCATGAAATCAATTTTATTCATTCCATTTAAAACTAAAAAAATACTACTTAAAAACTCAGTTGAGCTTTTTACTTACCTATGATAGTCTTCTTTGCAGAATATTAATCCATCTCTGGTGAAGAGAGTTCGAGGGGTATCTAGGGGTATTTTGCAAGTAACACACCGGAGACAACCGGCGTGCCACTTTTTATCGACGGCCAGAAGGTAAAATCGGTCTAGTATTCTTTCTGAGCAGCCAGCGCACACCTCCACCCCAGGACCTGATGACACGGCTGTTGAAACCTGCCAGAAGTCAACACAAATGACGTTTTCAAAGTGTGTGAGAAGTTCGAAAAGCTGTGAAAAGTCAACACAAATGACGTTTTCAGAGTTAGTAAGCATCTTGGAGTATAGTTTCTGTCTTTAATAAAGCAAATGCATTTTTGATAAGGTCTGATCTACTGAATTTTAAAACATATGTAAATAGCGATTGAACTTTTTTTCTGAAATCACTATCACAGGTACGAGTGTTAATCGAAGTCATGTCATTTAATATTTTAATGTTAAGCTAATTTAAATGAAACAATTGCTGCCCTAGAGCTGCAATTAACGCAAATTCATGTTTTTTTTAATACAGTTGGTCCTCGATACATGTCATGCTTGTTCTATGCACGACTCAATTTGTGTTCAAAATTTATGGTATTCGAATTATGAGCTCTTGAGTCATGAGCAAAAATTTCGAATACCTGGAACCTACTGACCTTGAGTCAGGAGCACATCATTCGAATACTATACATTTCCATCGGGAATCAAATTGGACAGAACATGTACTGCACATACACCGAGGACTACGTGTACTCTAAAATAGACTTACGAAGTAAATGAACACGTACGCTGGGCACGCGACCGCAACGCTTTCCACAATTTTACACAGCTATGGTGTCTCACAAAAACGCACACCTCATCTTAGAACATCAATAATTCGCTTAATATCAAGACGCAATAGAGCGTAATTGGTCATGAATACAACGTACTGACTAAAGAATGTACTTAACGAGACTAAATGAGCTAAAATCGGCTTATGATTGAGCGAATTTTTGGCATTTTAAAGTGAGCTCTGCATTTTGGAAGAGACCCAGTCACCCAGAGCCAGCCTCACCTGCCCCGTGGTGACGGTGCTGGCGGAGGACAAGGAAGTCGAGGTGCCGTTGCAGCCGCTGTTGGTCGTACCACCGCCCCCGCTCGTTGGTAATTCACTATTTTGTAAACTTATTGGAACTGGAGATGTCATACCTGAGAACAGAAATTTGAACGACGCATTTAGTGAGTGTTTTATTGATTACAGTAGTGTTCCTGAAGGGCTTGATTGTGCCTACAATGACTAATTAATTTAATTCAAATGCTTCCATTGTGTAACCTGCCTGATTTAAGTTAACAAATAAACCACTGGTTGCTAAAGGTGTTCTTCTCGGTACAAGTACATCATAAGATTATAATAACCAGATCAAAAAATGCCTAATTATGAATATTGATATCAGTGTATCAATAAATGATCTAGCAAAAAGGACCCACAAGAAATCTTTTTGCGTCCTGAGGCGTCGGCCCGACTGCACAAACCCACCCTGCCCCGACGCCCCGACTGCACAAACCCACCCTGTTACGGCGGCAGAAATCTCGCCAGAAATCGAGCGCGTAATCGAATTCACACAAGGACGAAAAGACTCGATTGCAATTTAATGGAACAAACGAAGACGCATGTGGCAAATTACCACATTCAGGGTGAATGAACATGCACTTTTCTCTGTGTGTAATTAGCAGCGGAGTTAGTACGTTCGTATGGTGTACATTACGCCTTTAATTGATATTCACTGTGTGTAATTAGCAGTGGAGTGAGTACGTTCGTATAGTTTACATTATGCCTTTAATTGATATTCACTGTGTGTTATTAGCAGTGGAGTTCATGCGTGAGCAGTCTTCACATTACGGCTCTAATGGATGGCCACTGGGCGTAGTTAGCAACGGAGTCTTTTCGTTAGTATCGTTTACACTACGGCACTAATTGGTCGATTTCTACGCCAACTGACGTGTGAGATAAGAAAAGTTAACGTGAATGGCTGTATTTTTAGTTTTAAGCAAATGTTTTGGAGTGTGGAAATTCCATCTACAGAGCTGAAATAGGATTACGTTAAACTTAATACTTACCAGAAGCATTTCCTTCGCTGGTAAATTTAAACTATGTTTGTCCACCCGTGTGATAGTAACCAATAAATATGGTATACTTATTACATTAACCCAACTGCAACATACTAGACATAAGATATAATAGACTTACGACACAGTAGACTTACGACACACTAGACATACGACACACTAGACATACGACACACTAGACATACGACACAACCCAGTCTAACTTTACGCCACCCTATTGATAAATTTATAAAAAAGAAGATAAACACTCCTAGGGGCCAAAATTCCAGACAATATGGACGCACCGAAGGCAAAGTTCTAATGGGCCTGGACGCACCTGCCGAGCTCCTCCCGTCGGACCCTGGCGACATAAACTGGGGAGCCTGTGCCCCCCGCGTGTCTGCTGGGGGGGTACAGAAGCCCCCAGGCTGCCCTGAAGGGGTGCTGGCTGAAGACG